>DWDX01002095.1:0-16139 GCA_018245675.1 Agara michaeli | reverse complement strand
ATACATATATTTAAATGAGAACCTGCAAGAGAATATATATATTCAATTCATATAAAGTATTAGAGAGATATATATATATATATATATATGTATATGTGTATATAGATTTGGGATTTTTGTTTTTTGGTATTTTAGTTGCAAATGTAATTGAATAGAATAACTGAATCTTACACAAGTTAAGTTAAGTTATTAAGTTATAGTTACGTCTGAAATAAATTTCGCGCATGGGTGATTGCTGATAGGTACATGTTTTTGTAACGATAGGTAGATACCTAATGGAATCCAGATGGATACCACACTTTGGTACGTACTTCATTACGACACTTCAGTAGAGGCTGGTAGAGTCATATATTCGTCGTGTACAGGAATGGAACTTTTTAGTTTTATACAGTCTTTTAATAAACGCTACTGTAAAATGACTGGTGTTTTATGAGAACGATTTGGACCAACTGTCTAAAATGACCAACTAGCGGTCAGCCAGTCAAAGTTCCAGTAAGGTTGCTCAATTTGTGGTTCATCCCCGTTAAGTCAATGCCTCGCCTGAAGAGCAATAAACATGTTTTTTAAATGATTTTTTAAATTATTTAATTAATTGATGTCTGGCCTCGTGGTCGGGCGGCTAAAGACCCTGATTGCAAAACCGGAGGTCTTGGGTTCCATTCCCATCCAGGACAAACATTTGTGCGATGAACATATTCGTTTGTTGTGTATCTGGTCTTAATAAAAATATCTATATAAGTATTATATCGTATGTATATATGTATGTCTATCAGCTCTCCAGTTACCATAACACAGGCATTCAATTGCCTAATTTGGAATCGGATAGCCGTGTATGGAATTGTTCCCAGTTATTAGTTATTAGTTATCAAATATAAGGTGCAGACAACCTTCAATTAAGTCTATATATAGCTACATATATTTTTTGAGTAAATCTTGTAATGCCAATGAAGTGTTTCATCCATTAATTTTCAGTTTAAAATGAAATGTAGGTACGTAGGTAGTAGGTACATAGGTACAGCTGTGCTGTTCGTTATCCTCAATAAATAAAATATAAAAATGAAATCTTTGTATAAAACGCATTAAGATTCACTTCATTTTCACATGTAAACAAGTTATAAGAAGTTCAAGTAGGGGGAGATGTTTCGCAGCGGGGACGAATATCCATGAATATTTTACGCAATTCATTTTGCCAGGCAGATTGTCGTGGCGCAGGGACATATTGCACTTTATTGATAAGTGAAATGCTTACTAAAATGCATGTCTTATACTTTAAACGTGTAAAGAAATATGGAAATACATATATATGTATGTATTACAAATGTTCATTCTGTCTCACGATATTAGATCTTTGAAAATTCATAATCCATTTTGTGATTTTGGAGTTGTACCTCGTCTTAAACAATGTATACTAAATGAACTATTCCAAATCAGACCTCGTTGCTTTACAAAGTAAGCTATTCAAGAACGCTTAGCTATTTATGTGACTATATTAATAAAACTGTGAACTATATATAATAGATACGTTTAAGAATAATATAGTTAATCTTTTCCTTGTGCAACACTTCACCCAGAGGTATCGTTAAAGTAGTTTTTAAAGAAACAAATTTGTGTTTATACAAATGGCTCGATTAGGTTACGTTAAAAATATCATCCGAGCGAGGCTCGTCCGCCCAGCTAGTTTTGCGTACTTAACGGACGGAAGTATTCGTATATAACTACTATTTTGATTTCATTTGATTCTCATGTAAACGATATTAAACAGTGCTCATTATATTTTATAACATGTCGTTGTTAAGTTACACGGGGATATATAGAATGCAGTTAAAACGTGTTTACTGCACGTGTTATTTCGAATGTTTTTTTTATAAGGCATTTAATAATGCAGGAAGTGCTAACTTGAACCGTTATATGAACTGTAGTTTCATACATATGGAAACTATTGGAAGTTAGTGAAGACTATTTGGTAACTGGTATTTGATTGGAACACCATAGTGTTAGCGGATTAATCGATAAAACTCTATTTAATTATAAATCTTTTCAAATATATAAACCATAGGTAAATGATACAGTCAATACATTATACCTGTCATAATTGCATATAAGTAACATTTACGCTAAGTTAAACATAGCATAATGAAGATAAAAATCAAAATTCAACTTCATAAAAAAAACAACAATAAAATATAATGAATCTGGTTTGAATAGTAAAGTATGCGAATAAGTATTAAGTCCGGCCATTATATAAAATATTAAAACTTTAAATAGAATAATAAATAAATTCTTATTATAATTTTCTTAATTGAAAACATATGACGTAAAACGAACATTAATAGACTGCATTTGACTTTTGCTTCCGATTGGCATTGCATTCATCTGTGACCAGTGACCCTCGTGAGAAAATTGATTTACACACATGTAAAAGGCTACGAATACCGGCAAATTTAGACGTACAATATAAGCTCTATGCCTTGGACTTAAAAGGGTATGTAAATATTAGCCTGGAGGGTAGTGCGATCTGTTGAAGTAACACTCGATTTGTCGTTTCGCCTCGGGCCTCTAATCTAGTTGTCGCCCCCGCTACTCAGTTAAAATCGCAAGGCTAATAAAATATTTTGACCCTTTTACGGGATGAATACGCCCACTGTGCGGTACAGTCGCGCACATACGTGAATTTCTAAATCATACGTTAATTTACACAAGTTAATTTCACTCGCTGTCTCAGTTACAGAGGTAAATATGACGATAAAATGAAAAAACGAATCCCAGATATAGAGGTTTGCTGCGTCCCACTAACAGAGGTAATTCAGTTCCAATGTGTAGGGACCTCAGCATGAGTTCCAGTTGTGGAGGTTTCTCACTTATCTAGGTCTCACTTATCCAGGTCCCACTTAACCCAGTTTCACTGTATTATCACCGGTTCGTTCTGTATCCAACATACTACACGATCTTATCTTACAAGCTACTTGCGGGGACGTCTCAACTAATGATTCTACGTTCGTGTTCAAAATCGCTGTTACCTGGCCGTGGGCCTCCAGGCGCTCTCGCGTCGTAAATTTACGTAGACTGTATTTTTTTACATATTTCAATGAAACAACTAGTTGATTTATTAATTGTTCTTAAAATCTTTCCTTCTTTATCGCTCAGATAATTATATGAGGAACTTATTATTATAATTACATAGGTGCAAAGACGCTCAAATGTAATTATAGCAATGGTGCAATATCTATTGTCTTTATACAGCCACTTCATGTCCTCTATAATATAAGTATTGATAATGATTCATTTTCTATTACAGTATTTTACAAAGATAATCTTCGACCAGTGGTTGTGGTTGTTTAATTAATAATAATAATAATAATTACAATATTGAGAACAATATTTGGAGACAACCTACACACGGCTAGACAACTAGGCAGAATCTGGTACGTGCCAACTAAACCTTACACACACACACTTATGTGTACCTAAATTATACACATATCACACAATGGGAATTGAATAAATCGACATATTATTCGCAGAAAATACCTGTTCCTTCACAAGCCATTTGAAGGCAATGTTTTCACGAGTTTTATTAATTTTAGTAGAATGTATTTAGTAGAAAGGAATTAGTACGTAGGTACCTACTTAAAATGTATCTTTTGAGAGAATTGTTTGATTATTTTGATATGATTATCATGTTACAACATTTTCTCGTAAATGTTATATGTACTAAGAATGTGTTACTTTTCAATTCGAATGTACTTCACACCCCTACAGAACTATTCGGATGCGACAATAATTGAAATTTGTGCCCGGAGGCATTCATGGCAAATAACTTTATTCAGCATTTAGCTTTCAATTTGGTAGGAGTGTTTCGTAACGGAAGAAATCATCTTGTAACGGGGTTGGCTCGTTATGAATATTTCTGTGCGTTACGCATCTTGCTTTTTAAAAGCACATGTTGTGATTTTCAAGACACTTTTCTTCATATTCGACTCTTTTTTTGTGAAACACAATAAAATAGAACTAAAAAATAACGTGTTTTCCAGTACATGTTAAGTGTTCATACAATTTAGCTGACATAAAGTTTTCGTGTGAACTAAAAGTAATACTTAACTGCAGGGTATACGTGATTTTACGTGAATTTACTTAAATTATAATGCAGTTAACGTTAAAGGCGTGCAAGTTTACAGTGGATTACGGCAGGTGGCGTGAGTGCCACCACATGGAAAGTTTCCATGTTCTGACCAGAGCAGTATCGTGTATATAATTATATTTTGGAAGCACGTCATTCAAGTAATAATTAGTTCTTAGAGATTACGAAGTGATTTGCAGATTTCAGGGTATTTTTTTTATTGGTCATGTAAAGCAAGGGTCCCGCTTAAGAATAAGGCATCATTAGCCCTTTTTATAATCGATTAATCAAACTGAGCTGATTCTGGTTACTACATTTTATACGAGTAAGTATTATAATGATATGAATGACATTTATAACGCGGCTGCATTTTGTAAAAAAACAATAGAGTGAGGCGACACTGGCCGCGGTCAGCATCTGGATGGGTGACCGCTAGTGGCAAATTGTCACGAGTGTTTTCTTGCTTCGTAGAGCACGTTAAGTAGACGGTCTCCATTGTTATCGTTAGATTAAACCTCCTCGGAAGCGTCCAAAAAAAATTCGACTTACGGGTTGGCCACGTATTACCAAGCCGCACTGGAACAGTGTGGAACAGTTGCAGGCAATGACACTCATAAAAATACTCACAATAGTTGTTGAAACATAGCAGCTTCAACTTTTAGACAAATGTAAATTATACATATGAAGTTCGTCGTCATGGAATATAAGTACGAGTATGACATAACATAAAATTTGCAGTTCATCGTTTCCCATTGAGCGAACAGGCGGCGGTTGTTTTGACAAAATACTCAAAATGTTCGGGCTGATTGTTGGACAAAATGCCGTAAATGCCCGGCTAATTGTTCCTTGTTTATTGGTTCCGCGCAATTTCCTCGATTACGAAGCTGCCCGCTCGGAGTCCCGTAATATAATTACGCGATGCTTCAAACTTCGACATTATCACCTTTGAAATGAAAAAATGTGCCGCGCGCCGACCGCCTATATCGATATACGGTAAATAAAAAAAATATTAGCTCATTCCGTAGTCATTAATTTCAGTACAGTCAGCTTGATTTAGTTACATGTGAATTATTTTTAAATATGTGGTAGTAATAAGCATTTATTTTTATTTTATAGTAATAAGCATTATATTTTTGAAATAATAAAACTACAAGTGTTATACGTTTTGAACTGGTAATAAAACCGTGTTTATAATTATATTCTTTCACCTGATTTTTCTTTGTTTTTAAATGCTTTTGTATTCCTTTATTACACATATGTATATATCTATGTATTTTTGATAACTGAAAATACGACATAACACAAATAGGTAAATAACTCAACTCATTTGTGCTTATAGCTGTTTGTTTTATTGTGTTTGATGTTACATTAATGTATATAGAGAATCCAGAAATTGAATATATTTTGTTGTTTGTTTATATTTTACTACCTTTTGCCCGCGACTTCGTCACGTGCGTATATTATTATACAAATGTTATTATACATATAAACCTTGCTCTTCAATCACTCTATGTATTAAAAAAACCGCATCAACATCCGTTGCGTAGTTTTAAAGACTTAAGCATACATAGGGACATAGGGACAGACAGCGGAAAGCGACTTTGTTTTATACTATGTAGTGATATCGATATTTCCACTCCACGCGACCGGCCTAGTCCTCCACGGCTTTTCTAAGAATTCTTAATAAAAATATTACCCGGGCAGGCGTCAAAGAAACCCGCTTAATTTAATTATCTCCGCGTCTTAATAAACGACTTCAGCCAGGAGTTAAACATCAATTAGTTACGTGGAAATCATCTCAGAAATGTGAAATTATTACGGTAATATTTTCAGAAAATCCATAACGAATTTTCAATCTTCCGGCTGTAATTGTACTTTAATTAAAGTTCAAATGATTCCCTTATTTATTTTGTACATATTATTTGTTCGCTATTTACTACCTTACTTTTAAACGAATATACGATTGACATAATAACATATCCTGTGTATGCCCTATTCGTCAAAATCACTTGCATAACCATAATCATTGACTTTGCTATACTGTTTTTGTATAAAATATTGTTGCCCTTAATTTAAATACATTTAAGGTCGATGAGTAATGCTTTACGTTGAATATCCATGAAAATAGTATCGATGTAAATATCAACGCTTCAATTGGCCTACGAGGCTTTTTTAACGTAATAACGTATGAAAACATATTTTATGGCATTATACCCACTAGCAAAGGTAACTCAACACTATAATGCTCGCCAAAGGCGTGCACTCCCCTTCGCTGATGGGGTGCAAAACGCCAAAATGCCCTTGTAACGATTGCAGCATTGTTTTAATAATGTAACGTACATAACGTAACGTGTCGCCTAGATATTTATAAGATATATGAATATTAAGGTCCTGTAAAAACTTTTTCTTAATATTTACAGAGTATTTATTGCATTAATCGTCTTTATCACCTTAATTATATAGGTCCATCGCGTAAATAAGTTCTGGGCATAAGCACCTTTGAACAAAAGCCTTGCCGATTAAAATTATAATGAACAATAACGGACATTGGCAACTAAGTTTGCAAAACGTAAGTAGGTACATTTTATTTAATATTGAATGAATAAATAACTTTTAATTAAATTAAGTTTCGAAGTCATAAATTATATTTATAAAAAATATGGTTTATATGTAGTACCCATATTCCACCACGTTCGTCCTCTTGTACGTGTGACGTGTTTTGTCTAGTATGTAGGAATGTATTAAAATTGTACAACTTTACAAATGTTTGTAATGTTAAGACAAAAGGTTATTCAACAAGTCATTAGTATTAGTTGACTCATTTCAATTGTCTACCACTAATGAAAAATGTTCGACTTCTCGGTCGTTACGGATTCGAGGGCATTTATTTTATACTTACATAAATGTCAAACTCGCTAATATGTATAACAGAAAAGCTCATAATAACAAAATGTAGGCATCTTACCCCGATTTATTATAAAAATGTTGACAAAAAATATTCAACAGGTTTATTTAGGTTTTGTGAATTACGTTAACATTGATTACATATGTGATTATGATCGTGTATTTGAACGATTAGTGTTCGTTATGAAGTGCGGTGCATTACGGTCGGTGAATCATGGGCGTAGAACTTGCAGCTTGTTTCTGGCGGCGTGTGAACGTTGTCACCTTGCCCGCTACTGTTTACATGAAGATCAACGGACTTTGTTTCAAATTAACGGTTTTTTTTGATAGCTTATATGTTATTATACAGATATAATGACTATGCTAAAAAAATGTACATCAGATAAATAATTTTCATTTGTAAATTAAAAGTTCGTTTTTTATCTGCATTGTAACCATAACATATGTGATTATTTATTCTTCGTATCACATAAAGTTGTAACTTCGTTTACATTTTGAAATAATGGTTACACTATCACCTACTGATCGAAAAACCGTTAATATCAGTTTCTTATATTGATTACAGTCCTACTTTCTCAATTTGATTACCATATACCGCCATACGCGTTTTCCATATCAAATTGATAACGGTAGTTTTGTAAGTTAAATGTAAAATAAGGAACTATAAAACAAACATCTTCCAGATTTTTACCGAATATAATCTACATTCAGTAAACATTGAAAGAAATATATACATATGCCAAGATCGGTACCGCACAGTTATAGAGCAAGGTACACAAGCATAGACATGTCCAGTGGCCGGCGAGAGGCCACTTCCGTCCGCGCAAACATAGCCCCCGACGCTACGGCGACTACCCGTCCGATATAACTTATATTCATTTCGGAATATCATTTATTAACATTAAACAACATTAACAATTTCATTCGACCTATCGACGTTCTTGCAAAAAAAATAGTAGCTCTGAAATGAACCTTTTAAGCGGCTCTTAAAGAAGGCAGTAGTTTTATAAAAATAAATTAGAATGGCAAGAAGAAAATAAGCAATCCGAAACATTATTAAGCAAATCGCCAGTTGGACATAAATCGATTTAAATATTCTCTACATTTTTAACATTCACTATATTACTAAACCGTGGAACCGTTCATTACAGCTTGCTGTAAATAATAGATAAATTAGTAGTAAGTACATGCATACACAGGTACAGGTTTCAACATGTTTTAAAAACTAGGATTATCCGCATTTTAAGATTATGATGGAAACTGCGTTGCGCGCAGGGACTGCCGACTAATAGTTTTTGTTAGACAGCCCATCAAACGAGATTTATAAAGTCTTTGATCTGAACTTTATTACAAAGAAATAAATCTCTCTGTCGGGAGCACCGATTCAAATCTTACGTTGAAGAGCTTAAAGCTTATTTAATGCTATTGACATGTCGTTTCATCTTCGGAAAGTAAAGTATATCTATATGATATGAAATATTTTATATCTGACAACAGATATTATCACAGGCTACATTTAGTAACAGTTTATGGTTTTTGATTTGATGTTATACTTCCTTAGGTACTTATTTCTAAATCGACCGACCGCGGACCAATACTCTGATTGGACAGATCTAAAAAACAGACTTCAAGCAAAACTACGCACTTACTGGCAAGATCGCCTCACATTGATTTGCAAACAGGTAGAAATAAATAAATATGTGAGTAAAACTACACCGCTATTGTGCTTATAATTTATACTTCTTGGCAAATGTTTTTCTGTAATCGTGCTTATCGGCAAAAAATGAATAAATTTAATTTAATTCCTAATAAAACCCGGTCTCAGAATTTGTTTTTACGGGAGTGATGCGGTATGACTTGTAATATAGAGACACCCCATGCATTAAATTAATTTACTGTCCGTAAAACATATGCTCGATTTAGATTAATCGAAACATAAGGGAATAATCGACTACTCTTAGTTTTGTTTTTTATTTATATCGATTTATTGACGGGCGGAAAATGATGAGTATTTTTGTGGTCCATTAGAAATTTCATTCTCGTTCCTCTTAAATTTAACGTTTCATTATTTGATCACTTTTTAAAGAACTAGCCTGTTATATTGCAATTTAATAGTAGGCTTCATGGAATACGCTGTAGCTTTTTTAAAGTATTATTAATAAGCTATCTAATCATTACGCAAACCATGATCTATTATAAATATATAACAATAATATTTAGTAAAAGTACCTACAAATACGATTGAGTCATGTTTTTGTTACATCTCATAATAACAAATAAGCGGCGTCATTTATTAACAATTTCTATTATATTTATTAATAATTTATTCAAACACAATTTAAAAATGGAATTACTTTTAGTAACAATAATCTCTCACAATTTAATTCAAAAAAGGAATTACTTTTCGTAACAATAATCTAACACAACTTAATTAAAAAAGGAATTACTTTTAGTTACAATAATCTAACACAACTTAATTAAAAAAGGAATTACTTTTAGTAACAGTATTCTCATCTGTTCATGACTTTGTATTGTAGGAGGCGCCATTTATTAACAATCTATTCTAACATGACTGTTGTTAGAATATGGACATCTTTGTTAATGAATAAAAGAATAATTAAATGTTTGTATAATTTGAATATGTACGTATCAATATAAACGGATTTACGTAAAGATTTTTAACTAAATTTTTATTATCATCAAAAGGAATATAAATTTAATAACATTAAACATTTTATTTATTCCGACATATTGTCAGAAATCTTTAGCAATTGCTGTTTTCATATCAAATTGTTTTGTTTATTATAAGGCACATACATACACTCAATGAAGGTCATGTTTTAGTCATCTTACTTCGGCTTGCTGTGCCCCTCAGGCTATAGTAGACGTTTTGTAAAATGAAAAATGAAAAATAATGATGATTGTGTTTTTCATAATTATACTGCGCAAAAATTGGCACGGGTCACCCGTACCATTTTAATTGTGATTCGTAAAAAAAATCACGTGTAAAATAAATCGTTGTTAATTTAATAACATCAAGGGTTTAATTACTCTTCGTGCAAATTACATTTTCTGTGAGTTTCCTTGATAAATAAAACACGAGATAAGAGATTATTATAAGGTATTTTTTTGAAAGATTACACCATCTCCGGTATGAAGATGTTAATAATATACGATGCATGCAAAACATAAGAAGATCGCCCAGCAATTAAAACTAATCAGCAATCAACAAACAAGATCCTACTTCTATCGGGAGCCTATCGGGAGGTGGTAGGACCTGTATACTGTATACCACCGCCACACCTATTTCTGCCGTGAAGCAATTGTTGTTTCAGTTTGAAGGGTATGGATACCGGTCCACGCGTATACCAGAGGCGACCATCTCAGTCCTCAAGAGTTGTGACGCATCTGTGACCGACCTCTGATAGGGAAGATACTAACAAACACTAACTGGACTAATTTTACTAACAGTCCCATTCCTGCAGTCCTGTTACTAACAAATGCTCACCAACTAATTCTTATTAACACCTATTAACTGAATTCACACTAACAGTCTCATCCCTACAGCCCTATTAGAGGTCGGTTGCAGATGTCCTTGGCGGGAGCGGTCACTCATGACTACTGCCAGCTCATTCACTAGTCTCATAACATAAGAAAAAATAATTGTATATTAAAAATAAATAATATTTTTAAGTATATCTAATGAACATAATGACGATAATTATAATACCTTCAACTTCCATTTCAATCAAGTGGTTTCTACGTACATATATAAATGACTAACTTTATAATTAATTTTGCAGAATATTACATCTATTTAAATATACATAAAACACTGCATTGTCGCTATATTACATAATCTTCATAAGTAGATAAACAATTATCTTCGCAATTATTTACAAAAGAAAAGCAGTCATTCTTATTCGTGAATATTCATGTTAGAGATAAAACATAGACCCATAACCCTTAATGAAATGCTACTTTTGTTTATTAAGTACTATAAGTTATTACTATTCACATTCCTTTTTTAATGTATATTTGACATGGTATATACCCTATAGGGTATACTCTCTGTATATTCAACTTTTGACATCAAACAAACTACATTCTAATTATCGAACATATTAAGTATCCATAGACGACGGTGACAGCATCAGGTGGTCCGTCTGCCCGTTTGCTGGGCTGAATTTATATTTAAATAAAAAGGAAAAAGCTATCGGTTTCAATAAACTTAATAATGCAAAATATATAAATATTATTTTATATAAAAAAAGAGATTATTTTGAATAAACATGCATTTCATTTATGCAGTAAATTGAGTAGAAATTAATTATTTTATACTTAAAATATACAATTTAACGTTTTAATTTGATTTGAATATAATTATAATTACAGTAATTTATTAACAAAAAAATATTTGAACAGAATAAATTCATCATTATATTTTAAAATTGGTTTCTTTTATGATACCTAGACATTGTAAAAAAATATTAATGAAAATAGCATAAAACAAATATATCAGTCTCAGGTAAAACGCGTTCGTATCTGTCAAATGTTTAAGAGAATGCACTATTTAATTCTAATTTATAACATTCAGTGTAAAGGGGAATACTTAAACCTCTACAATCTGTTATTGTAACAACATTCAATTTGACAATGAGTCAAACAATTATTAGAATTATACGCTTTCGGTGTTTCAAACTATGTATGTCTTTTAAACCGGTATAAAGTGTAGTGACGTCACATTCACAATACCCATCTCTTTCTGTTTATAATATGACTAAAAATGTATTTCGAATCTTCCATGTTATTCCTGCAATAATCGTAGATGAAGATTTTGAGTATTGAGATTCATTTAACAAATTTAAATCACAGTCTAATCTGTCCGTTTATAATTTTCTCATGCTCTTCTATTCCTAAAGGCATGTATCGATTATGCTTCAGATCCAAGTAATAAAGTTTATCGTTCTTCACCAAGCTCGGGTCGAATCCGTCCTTCTGTAAGTCAGTCTTCTTCATTTTAAATGTACCTGGAAAAAAAACTCATATTTAACTATTTGTAATTCATGAGATACTTAATTACACAGTTTTATAAATCTAAATGTATGTCTGTCCATTACCTATATAAATGGATAATGTATTTTAAATGTATGTTTGAAATGTACTATTACTGCACATGGATAGATGGTACACGCAACACACATTTCTAATGCAAATCAATTTTTATTAGATCAATTAAATTAAAGGTAAAAATTCAAACAGTTGCTTTGTTGTACAGCCTATATTGTGTCCCACTGCTGGGCAAAGGCCTTCACTTTGTCACGACAGGTATTTCAGTCAGTTGCTAGTAAAGATTCATTATTTATGTGTGTCCAAATGTGTATTATACAATTTGTTATGTGGGGACGAATATCAAAAAAATACTTTATATATAATGTTAATCACTAAACCGATTTTAGTTAAATCTATTACTAGTATAATTTTATCTATGAGCAATGATATAGGGTACCCATACTTTACTTGCCGAGTTAATCTTTGACACACATAGTCGCTACATTTTAATTACAAACTACGTGACAATTTTTTGTAAATGTTGTCTGATTATGTTGTTCCTTTATCGCGCAAAAAGTAAGGAGGCGGTTCAGAACAAATCTGGTACGTTGATAATTTGCCGTCGGTCTTAAGGCCGATAGCCCTGTAACGTTTGTCGATTGCGTGTGTCCCTACGACCCTTCACCAGCGAAGATGATGTGCGCAACAAATAGTGTGTGTGTGTACCCGTCATGTCGACGCTGGTCATGACGCGCAGGAAGAGCGGGCGGGCGTACGGCGGCAGCGCGCGCGCCGCGCCCGCCGCCAGCGCGTCCAAATCCAGCGAACCGTCCGCGTCCACGATGCCGCACATACCCGCGCGGCCCTCGCACCGCGGCACCTGCGGACACGATCGATACTGCCGCTCATACGATATAACACGCATGTTTTGGAGTTCCATTCAAACTTCCGACCACAGATTATACATATTCGGTTACGATTATATGTATGTATATACATATCTGTGCGACTAACGGTGTAATCTCACAGTACTGACTGACTTCGGCCCCGATTCTGAGTCGGGGAATATATATTAAAAAAGCATTCAGTGACAGAAATCGAATCGTAACCATCACTCACCTCTACTCCATACACAACGGCGTCGCGCTGATCCGCTAACTTGGATATGGCGGCTTCCACCTCGGTGGTGCTGACGTTCTCGCCGCGCCAGCGGTACGTGTCGCCCGTGCGGTCGCGGAAGTACAGGTAGCCGAGTTCATCTGCCACTAGGATGTCACCTAAAACAAAATAGTAACAGAATACAATGCATGATAAATTTGAAAAATTCGTCTAAAATGTTATTAGACTTATTTAACATTTTTATTATTTATCTTGAACTAGGTATTGTTGCACGTATCTATTTAAAATGTTGAGTATTAACCCCTATATTGTACATCCAAAAGCAAATGAACGGAGCTAAAATAGTACTAACCAGATATGAACGCAGAGTCGCCAGGCGTGAACACATCCCTGACTATCTTCTTTTCAGACGCCGCTTTATCCACGTAACCGAGATACTCGCGCGTGGGGTTGTTAGGCGATATCTTGCCGATGAACACACCTGGCTCCTCTGGTTTTGCCACCTGAAATTATACCACATGACCATTTATATGCAAAGAGATTGCACTTCGCGTCGAAAGATAAAAAAATCCGGCTCGAATGACCATTTTATACGGATAAAAGTGACATGTTCTTCCAAATTTGAATTATTTGTGTATACGGTGGGAAAGCTAGCAATTTAACGTTAGACGCCAGTAGCAGCTTACGAATATGATTTTCTATTCTGACTTCAAATAACTAAAATATACTTGAGATACATTTTTCACATGTCTGTCACATAAGTCTGCACTGCAGCAGTAACAGAAATCTACTGCCTATCGGAAAGTTAAAGGTCACGTTTGACGATGCATTTTTGAAACAGATCATAATTCAATAATACCTGACACAGTCCGTTCGAGTCTCTTACGGGCTCGCCCGTTTCTTGGTCCACTTTGATGATAGCGATCGGGTAGATACTGGGCAATATTCTAGACACGAAGCCGATGGCTCCCGGCGTCCCGTCTGTATTCGCTGTAAACAATTTTATTACACAATACATTAACAATGTGCTAGAACCACCATATATTTTTATACACTAATATGTATAAATGTAAAACTACAAAGACGGATACATTACCAGTATAATTAAAAAATAATTAATGGTATACTTATAATAATATCTCAGTAATATTGTTTGCAGTACAGCTCCACTGGGCATTTTGAATAGCTAGGAAAGCAATGTTTCTTCTATCTTAGAAAATCGAACTAAAAATATTTGACCATTATCGAAATAGAAAGACGCGTGATACGAACGATTCTTAAAACATTTTAACCATCGTTACCCAAAAACCAATAGACGATAGGTACTATAACGATATTATATGTATAAATAATTGTGAGAAAAATAAACCCTATTTTGAAACGAGACCCGATTCTTGATTTATTGCACCTAAAAAATTGCTCACGCACACGCACGAAAAGCTCTCAAGGTAACTATGGCAAAAAGTTTTCGGCCAAAATAATGTTATCAATGATAACAAAGACTTAAATGTACTGATTTATAATATCTTAATGTACTGATTTATAATAACTTAATGTACTGATTTATAAAAATACTTAAATGTACTGATTTATAATGTTATTAAAAAATCATGAAATGGAGTTTAGCAATTTATTGCCAACTTTAAAATGTAAACACAAAAATGCTAAGTTGTTTTGTCAACGCCTTGTACTGATATTCGGTGTCTCAAGAAATTTGATGAAAATAACATTTACAATTCACATTTAGCGGTTATTTTGGTACCACTTTTTGGTTAGATTAATTGTGTAGGTGTCACGATCAATTTACAAGTATGATAATTCCAAGGTCAACCGACCGAACCTGTTTCCTCGTCTTGAGACGTCACGCCATCAAATCTTATTTCATGTAAATAATATCACACAGGAAACCCCACCTACAAACCTAACAGTATGATATAATTCAGTGTTTTGATTACTTTTATTTGAGTGTAGTAAACAAAGATTCGATTCTAAACTGTCACGTGTGTAAAATGCCTATCTTTAGAAAGAAAACCGTACCGAATGAAATAGTGTAACAGTAGCAACTGAACGCACTATATATGGATACTGTTATATTTTCTATCATTTTTCTTTGTTACATTATTATTGTTGTCATTTATATTGGTCTCGCTCGCACAACAGCTCACCTATATTAGCGTTCCCTTCTGTTGCGCCGTAGAATTCAATCACATGTTTGATGTTGAATCGAGTTACGAACTCCGTCCAAATCTGGAAAACGAAAAGTTTCTTTCATATATCACGGATGCAAATTCAAATTCAAATTGTTTTATTCATCACAAGGTACATTCGTTTACGACGTGTTTTGTACCACCATAACCTTCACGAGTCTCGAGGTTATAAAGACATTTTATAGTGTATTTTACTACATCTAACACCTATGCCGGGTCTCAACCGAGCTAAAATTGCCAACTTGTTGACAACACAAAACTTGGCATTTTTTGCTCGGTGGAGACCCGGCATTATACAATACAAAAAAAAGTACGGTTTTAAAAAGTAATTTTCCTACCTGTGGCCGGAGTCCGTTGCCGAAAATGATGCGCACGTTATGTTGCGTGTCGGCGGGCGAGGGGGGCGTGGCCAGCACGTAACGACACATCTCACCTATATAATGTGCCACCTGAAATTGATCAAATTATTCTATTACTAATTTAAGAGTAATTATGTAGAATCATCCCTCCACGTTTTCCCCCGAAAACCACTGTACGGTGACCTACTTGGATTCCTCGGGCCGGAGCTCCCATACATACCGCATCGAAAGACAAACTCAAATGGAACATTATAAAATCTATTGACTGCCTCGTGGTAGAGTGGTTAGAAACCCTGACTGCAAAACCGGAGGTCGTGGGTTCGATTTCCACCCAGGACAAACATCTGTGTGAAGAGCACATTTGTTTATTTATTTATTTAT
>DWDX01002094.1:0-16143 GCA_018245675.1 Agara michaeli | reverse complement strand
ACTCTGAGTCACTACTAGAAATTCTAAATTAGAAAAATCCAACAGTACCCAACCCGGGATTTGAACCCAGGACCTCCAGATCGGCAGTCGCGCTAGCAACCGCCCGACCAACGAGGCAGTCACATATAGGTTATATGTCTAATATAATATAATTATAGGGTTTAGACATTCACTGGGTGGAAATCATGTGTAAGTGGCGGTTAAGGAAGCATAAGGCAACTTGGAGAAGTACTGAGGAAGCTTGTTTCTCCTTCCTCCACTAAATCGACTGGTGGTAATGTAATGTCAGCAGTAGCAGCAGCAGCATATATTGCCGTTACTGATAGTTCGAAGAAATAGATAGGCATTATAATTATGGTACCGTTTACCTTATTAGGTAAAAGTTAGCGCAAATATTTTAACATGTTTTGACATGTTCTTTAATTTTATTCAGTCTACCACATCATATCATCGTCACATAAGATCGACTGGAAGACAAATCCGTTAGTTACTACTCTTTGTAAATCCTAATGTTTATTAGTTAATTACAAAAATGAATAAATAACAAAACAACGGGCCAACTACAAGAACAATTCGATCATGCACTATAAGCTAAGTCGTTATTATTTTTAATCACACAAAATTTCGGTGTACAATATTATTGGAGGAAAAAAGGAGATTGTTTGTGATCCTCTATAGGTAGGTAAGGGCGAGAAAACTTTTTATAAGTTTGTTTTGCTTTGAGCGGTTTTCGAAGTGTATCGCAAGGGAAATCGGTCAGTTCATCTTTGATCAAGATGTCTTATTAATAATTTTGTTTTCATATTACCGTGCACCACTCACCAAAACTTAAAAAATTGATGTCCGGAGAGACGAATTTGAGTAATTCAGCTTTATTAAACTTCTCCGGAACCCAAAATGCCGCTGTAAAAACTCAATACGTATAATTAGGTAGGTACTTGCCTAATTCCAATTATTTATGTGTATGTTACGAGTAAATGCTTCGTTTCATCTCATCTGTTATATAATAAACAAAGATAGGCATAAAGGCATTACATAAAGCTGGGATATACAATGATCGGAGATCCTTTCTGCGGAGATAGTTTTTTATCGGTAATTAATGGCTCTGTGTTTTCTAAACGTGCCTACTTTAATACTCTCATAGGAAATTACAATATTGCACTAACCAATTATCCCTAATCCAAGGAGAATACATATTAGTGGCTTCACTATTCTACGAGTACGGTTTTTTGCTTTAATCTTTCTTGTGGTCGGTTGGATGTCTTCGAAATGGCTACGCCGGTCGTTTAAATATTCCCATATGTTATCTCTTAATGGATACGACGTCTGCGCATCCCATGACGGCGATGATTTTCGTGGCTTTCCCCTTTCAAAAACTTTTCCTGTGTAAACATCCGAAATGGCCTACGGTTACCCGAGCATTGTAATTAGGTGAGCGTGTGTGGAGTGCCGTCTCATTTATGCACTAAATTTTGGTCTTTGACCATTCGCTTTTACAATTTGCACCTATGAAATTAAAATAGTGTATATGAAATTGTCAACAATTTAAAAATTATTAATTAGGTCGTTTCGATTCCGATACATGAAAACATTTTAGACATATTTTATAGACTTTAATGGGTTATAAATTGTTTTATTTATCTACGTTCATAAAATGATCCAATTTTGATAATCCTTCTTTTAGCCAGGCGTTTCATTGATTTTGTTTTTTCCATTGTTATACGGATACCATTACAGTTTTGTACGAGTCTTTAACAATCTATACATTTAATAATACCAATATGTACGCAACTTGGAATTCTTATTAACTATTGGAATCCTCTTATTAATTTGTAAAATAAGGCTAATATTATTTTAAATAATACCAGGTTCAATATTATTTTAAATATAATTTAAGTATCTATACCCAGTAAATTATAGACTTAATCAAAAGACCTTAAAGGACCACTATAGTTACATTAATGTAGTGAACGAACAATAATTTAGCTAATGCTATATTGTTCTCTAAGTTAAAATAATGGAATCGTATACGTTTCTGTGTAAATAATTAATGTCTCAGCAGATCAGCACGCTCCAATTTCATTATGCAAGCTGGTCGCCCACAACGAATCGCTTTTTTAGGTCATAAATTAGGAACAGCTAAGGTAATAATTTCGCTTCCCTCGACAACACGAAAGAAAGTTGAGTATGTCGATACTTTTAAAGAAATACGAGTAGGTATACATAGATAGGCACTAACTCTTTGCCCCGATAACTAAGTTACTTTGTTAGTTTTAGTTATACGTTACTATGTTTATGGATTATATTATGTAGTTGCACGTTGTAGGAATTCGATCACGTTGAGATTATGTGCTCAGGATTTAGCCGCATTAAAGTTTCGTGTTACTTCGTATTTATATACCATCAAAAGCAATAAAATATAAGTTAGGTGTAAAGAAACGTCCGTGAAGTTGTAAAAGACACGACCAGAGGGTATCTTACTGGAAAATTATTCTCATAGATATACTTGGCTTCCTTTATGCGTTTCATCGTGGCTGTATCGTAAATCGTTAGCTTAATGAATATTCGATTAGTCTCAGCTTGCGATAAAAACCAACGGAAACATTAAAAACTTGTTTTCAAAATGTTAACAAATGCACTGCAAACCACAGATGTTTATGTGAACTATAGATTAAAATCTGTCAGCTGTATTCGACTTTTTGTATACAAATATGCATCCAGTAAGTTCAGAACGTTTTCTGCGTTTACGCTGTTTGTGTACGTTATGTCAAGAGTAATTGAAACTCCCGATTATACCTAATACATATTATCGGATGTAGAAGTCTTAATGTACCCAGATTGATTTTTCACGTTTTTCGAGTTTTATGAATAATAATTGTAGAGAATATAATGCCGTGTTCAACAGTGGAACAATAAAAGGGTGGAAAAAAAATAGAACCAGATAATTTGTGATTGTATAAACAGTAGGTACATACAAATAAAACGTAACAATTTTAAAATCAACATTGAAATTATAAACTTGCATTGTATTACCAGAGAAATTGGATGCCATTTGGTATAACCGAAAATAAATTTGTTATACCGAATACGAGTTTTAAATTGTTCCTTATGTTTCTTAAACCAACAATTATACTTAATATGACAGAATCATGATAGAGCGAAGAAGTTGAAGAAGGCGTTTCAAAAGTACAGTAATTTCTCACTACGGTTTATGCACATCGGAATTTCAAATCAAAGTTTTTGTTAAGGTTGGTCACAGATCATTGCTAGGTCAAAAAACTAAACGCGAACACCGCGGAAGTTAATCAAAGTCATTAATTAAGAAAATGATCCCAAGGTAGCTAGAAGCATGAAACAGATGAATAAATATGGATCCTTGGTCCGAAACAGAGTATTATTATTATTATTAAAAGAAATGTATAAAAGAAGCTACTTTTCCATTATGCACGAGATCATTGTGCGAACATTACGCAGGTAACTGGGCGTCATTACGCGAAACGTTAATAAATTTGTGAGAACGTAAACGAGTTTCGAAATTGTTTCACTCGAGGGCAGTTTGATTCCCCCCGAGATGTGGACTGTTATTTCGAGTGTATGACGGTGTACAAAGTTAATACTTTATTTAATGTTAGATAATAAAAAGATCGTTGTTGTTAAATAACACGTTCTAACAACGAAATTGTCTTTATAAAGCACGAACAACTTGCTTAATCCACTAGATATGTTTAGTTTGTATATATTTGTATACATTTTCATCCGGTTTACTTGAAAGTGTTAGGTAATATTATATTTATTTGTACAAATAGTCTAATAGTTTTAATAGCATACTATAAATGTATAGGTATTTAGATTTTTTTTGAACTAGGCAAAATGTTAAAACAATGAGAGAACACGACTAGAAACGAAATTAACTAGGTGTTCGTAGTCATAACAGGAATTGGGGTCAATTTCTAAATAATTTTATAGATAAGTACGTATACGTACGTACGTATGTTTAATATATTTCAATACTAGAAAATATCGTAAATATTCGTAGTTACGGCGTCAGCGGTAATAGTTAGGTACTTGTAGTAGAAATTCTCATGAAATATTCTCAGATGTTGTTTATTTAGTGGAATCGCCAGGCTTGTGGGTCACTCGGTGTGCTGAGCAGGCAGAAACGGTTCTACCTACGTATACCTTGGTCGTATTTTTAAATTATTTCGTGACGCCTTTTCTTTTGTTATTTTGGAATGATTAATTTAAGTTGCATCAAGAATTATTAGGTGTAGGTACTTATCTGTTCCTAGATATGTTTAGAGGTTACCTCACATTCATTCTAAGCGTACCGAATGAAACCAAATTAAGTAAATCAACTATAAATAGAACTAAACAAGAAAGAGACCTTACCTTTTGTTGAAAATATTTATACATTTTATATTACATCATTTCTGTATATTATATCAACGTTTTGAATTATCCAAATTTTTACTATACAAATTTACACGGACGAGTAGCTAAATACTTAGTCAACTTACTCTTAGTGATCACAGGATTACCATTAACATTTCTATCAAACAAAAACAATATAATTTTACACGATTAGTGACATAAGAAATATAATTAAGTACATATATTTCTCTGTACATTATTGTGTTTATTATAATATTGTTGTGCAAGATTTGGATTTCATACATATGCACTGTTTTCTATTTATACCAGAATGCTCAAACACTGCTCACTGTCCATTAAAAAGTAGGTATACTTACTTGAACACAATGAATTTTTGTTTATTCGTTTACCCGACGAACACCATGGTGGCATGCTGATAATATTATTTTGTGATATGTCACAACTGTTCAAGCTCCCTGTAGCTTTTTTATAAGTACTTCTAGTTATCATTACCATTTAGAGGTTAAGTATATTTTAATAACAATATTTTAAATTATTCTTCATATAGTTAAACACTACATCTTACTGACAGCCTACTGGATTTCAATTCAAACGGTTTACAATTTGTACATTGTATATGTACAAGTTTATGAGAAATGTCAGATTTCCCGCCATTTTTAAAAATTATCTTTAAGTTTACAGAATAACGAGAACAATCGAAAATGGCCCACAGCCAAGATAAAGAAATGAATATAAACCTTATTACATTGTTAATTTTATAATTCACACAAACCACTACAACAAAAATGAGCGATGGAGTTTAAAAATACTTTTTAGTGTTAATTTAAATGATTCATAAATTTTAATTGATGGTCCTCGTGTTCTATAAATATCAACACATTTTTTAAATACATTATATTTAAAATTAAACAGCCAATTGTTTGCTCCATATAAAAACAAGTGAAACAGTTGGCAATTGAATCCAGTAAATGCTTTCTTTTTTGAGCTCGATCTAATAACCAAATGACAGACTGACCCTGATACCGTTACCTGTATTTCACAGCGATAATTAGTTGTCCCTGCTTATTGAATCTTGAAATTGTAATTTCATGGCAATGGTATTAAATACACGGAAGAGTCCGAAACGGAACAGTTTTAAAAAAAATGTTCGTGACAATTGTTGCTTTTTGTGTTGTGTTAAAAGCTGCCGCACAAGATCAAGGCCTGAGCACGGCCAGCCCACAGGCATCGTTGCCATTTCTAGATTTGTTTACGGGTGCGTCAAATTATTACGGGGACTCGATACGTAAAGCATATTCCGACCCGGGATATTATGGTTGCCCCAAATCAGACACTCTCTCATCGTTTGCAAGCATGCTAGCTAGCGCTGCTAAAATAATGTTCTCGGCTGCGGTCATTATGTTTCTAAAACTATTGGCAGGCAAGCTGTTACTATTACCCCTAGCTGTAGTGGTGCTCGTAAAATTAGGACTTAAGATTCTTTTCCTGTGGCCGGTTATATCTAAGATGGTTAAATATTTCAAACGGAAGAAGAAAAAGGGTCACAAATCAAGAATGATATCCGACTGCTCACAGCGTCTCGCTTGTGTGATTAAAAGGTCATCGGCTAGCGACTGGAGTAGCAATTTAGGAGCGGCTGTGACGTTTCTACTCGTCGATGACGTGGACGAGGACAGCACTATTGCCAAATCTCTGCTAAGTGTTTTAGCGGGGGACAAAATCGCACAATGCATGTCAATAGATTGCAGTTCCGGGGTGGATATAAGCTGACACAGTAATGTTTACAAGTACGCGAATATGTAGGCCAATGTACAGTTGTTTTATTTAAAATACCTTGCGTTTTTATTTTGTATATGTGTCGGTTATTCTCATTATCGTAACTTCATTTGTTTAGAGCAGACCAGTTTGTTTAGTTCGGATCATAATCATGAAATTGAAGTGTATTGAAGAAGTAGCAGTGCTAATATTGTTGCTTGACTTGCATTTTGTTACGTGTGACCCTATGTATCGGCATGGAGCGCAAACATTCCAAAGTGAAAACCCTTACCCTCGAGTGGCATATAGGAATTTTCCACCGATGGATACATATACAATGCCGATGCAAGAACAAATATATCATATAAGAGCACCAACTTCAAACTATCTCGTTGAAGAACCGCATATAACGGACAATTCTAACTTTACATATGGTGATTCTCTGAGCGCTGTCAATGATTTGGATAAACATCACGAACAGTCTCGAAGATCTGATTATAGACAAGGATTAGCTAATTATTTTCCGAATTTAAGGGGTTCGAGTCCATCAAAACACGGACATAAAATTAATCATGCTTATGCTGGAAATATAGTTCCGGCAAATACAGCTACGACATCTCCAGCTGCGGAGAACAAAGAAGTTAGTGTTTCATTCCTCAAACCAGATTGGAGTAGTCTTACAAAACCAACGGAAATTGCGGGGACGGATAAATGGAGCGGTTTACTGCAATTAATCCTTTCTTTCATAACTGGTTCTACGTCAGGCAATCTTGAATTCAAAGGATTCAAAGATATAATTGTAAGTACATTGGTGAAACCGATTTTAGCTACTAAGGGTAACATAAAATCATTCATAAGCAAAATCACAATACCCCTTTTATCTTTGTTACTGATAAACGTTGAAGTTTTAGTAACAGTTTGGTGGCTATGGGAGGATTGCCCGAAGGAAATGAAAATGGAATCTATGGATGTGAAATCGGCAAATAACTACACTTATGTGTAACTTTCCAAACAAAGTTTAACCCAGTTCCGTTATCGAATATAGACGAAATGTATATATGTAGTATTTTAAGCAATTTGTATAAATTTAGATTTAGGGTGGCAATAAAATGCATTTTTTTATATACAGGTATTTTATTTTATGGTTCAATATAGATACCTGTATTCCATTCTTCAGTCCATAGAATCTCATCTGGAGTACCAACGAAAAAGTAAGTAAAAGCATTGAATCAACACTGTTAAAAAATACATTAGTAATGAGTACTATTCCTACAATAATTATATCGTATCCAATTGATTAAATCTCATTTATATCTAGTCTAAAATTTGATTTCAATATATTACTATTATAGTTATTTAGTATTAAAAGTAGAGTTCTGTAGACGTTTGCGTCTCGCTGAGATTATTCAATAACTATACTAATACGATATATTATAAACAAATAAGTAAGAAGTTTGGGTACATTAAATATATACTGTACAATGGAATTAATTAGAAATATGTATACGAAAGAGTCTACAAACTTGAAAACGATAAAGATAAAATACTTTGAGAACAACTAGTGACATACATTAAGGTGCGGAATTCACAGTAAACGAAGGAGTTGGAAAATACGACATCAGTTGACGCCCGACAGTTTCCGCTCAAACGCAGCGCGCTCCAAATGTGATTAGGCGACAGGTGTCTACATTCGTTACAGCACCTCCACGAGAACTAATTGGGTAACTAACTAGTTTACTGATGTTAAAGTATACTATGTACTTATAGCACAGTAGCTTATAAAGGTGTGTATCTAGGTAACAATATAGAAAGCTGATAGAATACTGTCTTTAATGTAATGTTAATAAAGATAAAATTTAAGAAATATTTTATTGAATACTTCTGATCCGAGGATAGAATAATTTTTAATAATTTGATGGTTATTGAAAGAATTTATAATTAAAGAAAAGCAATACATAAATATATCGTGAAGTCGATCAAAACATATCTTTTGAAGAAAATAGATATATTTTTGTTATTCAAACAATATACACAGAATATAACATATACATGTTTTTAATACAGGTTTTTTAAAATGTGTTTACAGAATATTATTTCATGTATGAGAGACAGCGAAGTAAGGAATAGCGGCGGTTTATTATTATCAATATACTGCGTATTTAAAAAAACGTTATATTCAATTTGAAATGTGCGTGTAATCCGCATGCAAAGTAAAGTTGATAAGCTCCATGAACGAATAAAGAGGTCAGTTAATGAAATTATGTGGCAGGTGTCTGCATCTGCCTTCTGACAACGTTCCGAATTCGGTAATAGACACTGACAATACTGACGTCAGGCACCACCGCTACAGATAATGTATACTCTTCATAAATATAAATTACGTTAACAAACAATATTGTTGACATAATGGTTACAATGTAAATGGGTCGGGTAACATAATTGACTTGTTACGTTGTAGTTCAGATGATATTTGCACGACAGTCGAAATTTTGAGAATAATATTATTACTAACGATTGTGTATATAAATGTAAGTGGTACTTTTCTTTCGCAATCTTAAGGGTAATTGTATTGAGTAGTTGAGTATTCGGGCTGAATTTTTACAAATCACTTTCTTGAACTGATTAACAGTTGTATTTACAACTATAAATAAGTACTAACTGTATTCGTAATTGGAAAACAGGTTGGCTAAATCGTGATAATATATACACACATACAGTATTTTGTAAACTTTTATGCATATAACTTTATTTAGGTATATGACTTTATTCACAAAATATATTCTTTACAAAAACAGGTTCACACATTGAAAAGTGCCTATATCTTCTCTTATCTGGTGTAAAGATGTTGCAGGAGACACAAAGAAGACGTTAATGGGATTAGGCGGCAGGTGTCTGCACTCGTTAGAGCAACGCGCCTAATTGGGTAATGGACTCCGACGGTAGTGCCGTCACACATAGCCAAGCCAGATTATATACGGTTATTCAATAAATGTTAACGTAACAAGCATGTTAACATAACAAGACTCTATTGAAATATACTTTGACACGATAATTTGTGATATTACGACCCAATTTTGTTATGTAACATCAAACTTTTTTCCTTATTTAGTGATTTAGTGCAACGGGAAACATACATTGGCAAGACTTACAAAATGTTGTATATAGGTTCCACTTATCGCTTATTGAGAGATCTTTTCAAGCGGATATAGGAGTCGGGAACGTGTGAAAAATTATTTTAATTAATTTTCTTGGAAGCTGCAACGGATTCTCATAGGCTTGCAGTTTAAATTATTTTGACAGACAAATGTTTCACTGACCGGCAAAAGTTGTGAAGCACACATGAGCAGGACGGCAGGATAATTCTCCTCGCACTCTAGGTGCGAATTTATATTTTCTTCCAGCAAAAGTTGGCCATAGCTGTAATATCCAATGCGAACGACTAGACTAGACTACTATTTTACTTACTTTATGTAGGTACTGATATGAATTACTATGAATAGAGAGATCGTAACAAGGCTTCTATTGAGCGAGCGGATTGCTGAAAAGGCTGCTTTTGATATGCCAATTTGTGGGTAACGAAGCATTTTTGTTTTTATAACCCCTACATTATTACGTTTGTAAATTAACATTTCATGACGAAGTCGATTGGGAAATGGACGAGAAATAAATGAGGACTTAAAATTATATTGTAGGTGCATGTTATAGAAAATCTTAAAAATCTTAATTTTGTTGAAGAATTTCAATATTAGTAATTCCCGTCCGTCACGTGATTAGTGAAACTGACTATTGAGCCGTTGGTTCTGGGTTCGATTCCCACATGGGACAAATTTTTGTGTGACAAGCATGAGTATTTGTTTTTCGTCTTTGTGTAAAGCTATCTATGCGAATATAAAAAAAGAATCTTTTAGAAATGTATACCAACTGACCGGTTAACACAACGCAGGCTTCGGGTAATTAGAGACCATTATGTCTATGTGTGAAATTGCTTCAAGATATTATTGTGTCAATATGATTATAAATTATCGCTTAACAAGTGTATATTAGCGCTCTAGTGAACTGAGGGCAAAAAACAACGAAGACCTTTAATGAGCTGAAGTGAATTCTGCTTCAGTTCATGAAGCGCTTGAAAGTGATCAAACATGTCAATTGGATAAGTTAATGAACAAGCGCGGCCTGGCCGGCCCTTGATTGTAACGGGGTTAACATCTATAGCAAACATTGTCACAAAAGTCTCTAGTATGTTAGATTGTAGCAAGCAGCCATTAATAGCCGGAGAATATGACATTATGAAATGTTTATAAGATACTGTTGCGTAGTGCTCTTAGCGCTGATGCGGTCGCTGTAAATTTAAGCGACTAGCGGTGTGGGCAGCACTTGGACGGTCGGCCGCTAGTTGCAGGGTTGCTAGGTATGTTAAGCAGTCGGCCTTGGTTGTTATCCTTAGGTAACAACCATTGAACCTTGTCGCAGGGCTTAGAGGCCGGTTCTAAAGATTCGATAGTCGGGTTGACCACTAAATCGTGTCTTAACCAATCCGCACCGGAGCAATGTGAGTGAGTATACATCAGATCTCACGTGATTCGAAATAGACCCGTCGACAGTAATGGATACAAAAAAGGCTGCAGCCACGATACTGCATCTCAGTTAAAAAAATAATTTGAAATTAAATCGACTACGTTGCGAGCGTACAAAAGGCAGCGCCGATGATCAAACATGTTGATTGATTAAGAGCTAATGAATGGTCAAGGACTTGGTGATTTGATCCACAGCAAACATTGTGGATATATTGTTACATTTAGCTCTACTAATTACAGATGGATGAACTTTAAATAGATGGTGGAGTCTGTGCGTCCAGTATTTACACGTTATTAGCAAGTTTCTTAGTTACTGCTCATATTAAAACGAATTCTAGATAGATGTAATGTTAGTACAATCGTTTGATTTTTCCTCATACTCCATTTTTGGGCCTAACCAATTTGACGATACAATGTCCTCGGCAACTGAATGTGCAAAGACAATACGTTCTCATGTTTCTCTCACAGAACCACCGAGGGGAATTCATCGCCAAATTCCGACCAATCCCATGCGTGATCCCCGCAAATGAATATTCTCATCGGGGTACGACGAATGGCTTCCTTTGGGGTGAACGTCAATAATATGTAGCTGTGTATATTTATGTATAGGCCGAAAGCAAATTAAGCACTATGAATGATGTTTTTCTCCTGCAAAGAAAGTAGCAAACGTGCAGATTGCAGTTACACGTGACCGTTGCCCAGCAGGGGGAATATAAAAGGTTGCAATCATTAATTACATGTGACATTTTTCCAGTAGACGCTATGATCTTAACAAACTTTGAGGTAATGCGTTTGAATTTTCAAAGATCATAAACATTTTTTAAATGGTATTAATGTCATTATTGGTCCCCTGTTGAATTTACATAGTCGAATTCATCGACGAATTCCGACTGTTGGGAAGCAGACAACGGTCTTTGTAAATGAATATTCCAGTCCGTTGTAGGGTGTACGGCTGTTCCCTTTCATTTCGGGCTAACATCAATATGTAGGGGTATATGAGAAGCTACCCCCTTCGCATTGTATGCGTGATTGAGTCTAGTTGGGGTTCTACCGTCCCCTCGAGAGCTAACAACCGTCTATTCATCTGTATCAATAACGTATTATTGTTTATAGGTTTCAAAAATGCCGTGCCTTTTACAGTTTGGATGAATCCAGAGTTTTAATCGGATTTGTTCGAGAGTTAGTTAAGAACTGAAGTTCTTAGGAATGAACAAGTCTTTGTATTGAAGACTTCATTGAACTGTTAACGAAGTAACTCTGCTTTTGTTTTTTTCTATCACTCAATTCATTTTAGATACGATTTTATTAAAGTGGCATCGCTTTTTAATTTATTTAACTAATAAAAGAAGTTTCAGGCAATCTAATATCGATCAAATCAACAAGACGACGATAGCAAAATAATACATGGTTTGGCACTAAAAATCACATTCATCACATACAAATTAGTTCTTAATGAGACTCCAACAAATGACTCTCGGCTAAGTAACTGTTTAAAAACAAAAAAAAAATTTGGCATGGCCTTATTTTAAAATTTTCACAACTTCACTTCGATGTTTCAATTTTCATCAAAACTCTTTTCTTCGTTCGTAAAACTGGGAATCTGAAGCTTCAATGCTAATTAAAAAAAAAACATAATATAAATAACAACGCTCCCTGATTTCCTAGGGGTAACTTTTGTGCCGTGTCGTGTAACGTAAGTTTTATATATATTTATATAACAAAATTTCTCTTGTTTCTTGTATGTTTTAGGTACATAGTGTACGATCACTACATAGTACTACTACACTAGTACTAGTTAGGATTTGAGCATTCCATTCTAGGGGTCCGAGGTCGACATTACAATAATTTCCTGAACATAAACGTCACGACTAAACCCACGCACTTTAGAGTATTCTGTAATGTATTTTTGAGCTTTTCAAGTCTGTCAATCCTCACTTGCTTCGTTTGGTTATAGTCGTTCCGTTTACTGGGAGACGATTGAGCTTTGCATTATATACCTGCATTAAATTTGCAAGGTAGGCTAAGCAGTGACGACAAATAAATCCAACTTATAAGAGTTTGATTTTTTTTGTGATGAGGGCAAGAAACGTTTCTGTAGCAGACACATGCGTGGTCATTGCTTTCTATTAATATATGCAGCTCATTTTAATTTTCGATTTGATTTCGATGTCGATTCTATTTGACTTTACCTAGCGTCGTTGCTATGACTAAAGTCATAGAGACGCAGTGTAAGACAATATTTTAATTTGAAAAGTTTAACATTCGAACTTTTTAAAGTAGACGTTGTGGAGTTTTCAAACTCTCAGAATAAATTATCGATAACCCCATTTCTTTTCATTTATAAATGGACCATTCAAATTTTACGAATAGATTAATTTAACATTTATGAATGGAAATGTTAATTATATGTTAGTAAATACGGTGATTTCCTATACCGACCATTTCGATATTCAAATCAAATGCGAATTGTTAAAACAGAGCGTTAAGTCTTAATCAGGTGATTAAACTGGGAATTGAAGTTATTTAAATAACAATTGATGGAATTAAGATAAATGTGACTAGGAGAGATAATAAAAACAAACGAGGCCTATATGTGCGGAGGCTTATTCGCAGTCGAGTGTTTGGGGAATAACGGAGTGAAGGCAGGCACGGACAGGCGGCGCGCGGTTACGGCGTCGATACGCGCAGGACGCGCACCCGTCTGACGTCGCGGCGGGCCACGGACACGCGCACTCCGCACCTTAACCGAGCGCTCCGCGACGCACGCCGTCTCGTCCTCTTCGCGACATTCTGCACCGATCTCGACGTCGCGGCGCGATTTTGTATCAACATACAAGATTAGTGACGACTCTGTTATCCTTTTATTTCGGTTTAAATCGTTGCCTAGTGTTTAAGGCTTTCTTTTCGATTGCATTATGGTGAAAACAAACATCGCACGGTGTTAATCGCGCAGGCGCGCCGCACGCGGACATGACGAAGGCGGCCATCTTGCTAGAGGACGCACTTTCGCCTCGCCCCAGACTCCCAGGACTGATCTGAATCTTCCACAATATACCAGTGAAAACGAACGATGTGTCGCGGGCGAGGCACCGCGACTGGAGTCCTCTGAGACCGCACCGCGCCGCCGCTATCGATCCGGCGGAGCGCGATGGCGTTCGCGAAGTGAATGCGGATATCGGGACAGTGTCGCAGCCCCCGCGATCGAGCGGAGCGCCAATCTAGTGACAGTGTTAGAGTGGTCGCGCGGCATGTGAGACAGGGTGCCGACGCTGGAACGGCGCGCGGGCGGCGGCGGTTGACCGCGCGCCATGGGCGAGGAGTATGCGCGCTCCCCTTGTGAGCGCTTCCCGGCGGCGGGCGCGTTCAGCGTGGCGCCGCCGGAGCGGCTCAGCCCGCCGCCGCCCGCGCCGCTGCCGGACCGCTTTTCGGCATCACCGCGGCGGGTGCGCCGGAGTGCAGAAGTGGAGCGTGCAAGGAGGCCGCGCTACGTGCCGCCAGCGGCGCACGTGCCAGTGGAGCGGTATGTGCCTAGACCGCCGGCCCCGCTGCGGCCACCGCCGCCGGTGTACTGTGGGCTGGCGTGCAGGCCGCCACCGCCGGCACCGCGCAAATGTTGCGGGCCCGCGTGCCGCGAGGACATCGCGGGCTCACCGCCTCCGTCGCGTTACGTGGAATACGTGGGCGCTGCGGCCGCACGTCGGCTCGCCTGCACGCCGCCGCCGCCGCCCCCACCTGCGCTCCAGCTGCCCTGTGAACCACAGGAGCCACCATGTTGTGTGCAAGCTCGTAGGCGACCACCACCTCCGCATGACTGGTAAGTCCTAGGCTGACTAAAAGCAATATAAATAGTAAATTACAATTTACCGTTTAAAAAAATGGTAACATAAGACGATAGCCTCAACCAACAAACAAATTCACAGCATGCTACAATGGAAAACAAATTAATACTGACGTAGATACATGTAACCCCGAGATTAACCTAACGAGCCGTGTGGATACTCCTTCGAAGTTAGAATGTTAGCAATCCGCAAGGCAAGGTTACAGTTTGAATGCCTTTCAATGCTCTGGTTGCTATAATTGGCTAATATTTCGTGGGTGGAATTGATAACGGGTGATTGATGAGAGCAGTGGCTAACGACGGCGGCCCGTGCCGACTTCTCACGCTTCGAACGCACCAATTTTTCACCTTCACGCGATTAATATCTTTCGTGACCCTACAATTTGCACAAGAAGAACATTTTAAAAATTGACTCTTAGATAACATGTATCTTATATGATGTAACGTCATCCGTAATAAACAAGTCTTAAGTGAGCAAAGAAATGTAATGGTTACCTAAATGTCTAATGTTGGTCTTCTAATTATTTGAAGTTATTAAAAGTTGTTACATGTTTAGAATACGTTTTGCTATACGTTGCTGGTAACGTAAGCCATTAATACGTTTATTTTGAAATTTTTGTACTACGGTTACGTTATTTTAACGTGGCCTTCTATCTATATGACAATATTACGTATCCGTTGTATTTAACGTATACAAATCTGATCGTGCAATATATAACATATTGGATGGACATTGTATGTAGGTATTTGAAATGAACTGAAATGTTTAAGCATTACGGTATAACGTAAAAAGTATTTTCTTATTACAGTAAGTGACAAGATAAAAGCATTATGTAAGTGTATTTAAATACGAAAATATTGCAATTTCAATTTTAGTTAATGTTTGTTTTGTAGGAAACTCATATTTAGATAAGTTCGTTTATTTGTTTTAATATTTTTGCATACCTACTCATATTTAATAAAAATCATATTGTGCGACCTACCAAATTAACCTACATTTCGGGATATATATAAATTGGCCCAATTAAAAGTGACCATTCACTGAAACCAGGAAACTGTACAAAAAGTCTTGAGCATCTCTAATTCCATGTTGCCATTTAAGAGGACGATTAAAGGAAACAGCCCTAATGGTGGCTAAAGTTATAAGCCGTAAGGATTTGTAAACCGGCTTACTAATTTTTTCTCTTGCTCTGCTTCTGCAGGTTTTGTATTCTTAGTATTAATATATTATTCTATGTAAGTGAGATTACTCAAGATTTTAAGTATCTCGTAAAATAATACGTATTACACTTTCTATAAGTATATTTTAAAAGTTATTTACTGACACTATTTTTTTTTGTATTGATAAAATACAATAATTTATTTTTAGATTTCCATACAATTATAAGTGGAAGATCGTAGTAGTTTTTTTGGGTCGTATCTCTTTTTAATCTTATAACGTAACATCACGCCTGTAATCCTCTAAGGTGTAGGCAGAGGAGAGTAGTACACCCACACAATTCACCAATTACGTTTAAGTCCCACAATGGAATAGGTGGTGAGCCTATTGCCATGCACCGGGCACATATCCAGACTCCGAGTCAC
>DWDX01002093.1:0-16145 GCA_018245675.1 Agara michaeli | reverse complement strand
TTTCAGCCGAAACCGAAACCGAAACTTACTTATGTTATACTTAAAATTACTAAATATTTTATTTTCATTTTATAATGTCATAAACAGTCATCATACACATGGATATGCCAATAAAATTGTACAGGATTTATAAAATTCAGCACGGCCGAAAGTTTCGGCTATTTTCTGGCCGAAACCGAAACTTAGGCCGAAACTAGATTTCTTGGCCGAAACTGGCCAAAACCGAACTTTCTGTCGGTCATTAGTAATAAGCATTCGTGAATAATAATTAATCTGGTATAGTTGCTTGCGAAAGCAGAGAATTTGTAAGAATTTTTATAAAATCAGCAGGGACTTAAGACATTTTACAAGTCAAACGCAGTTCGTTTGAGAGTAATTCTAGCGGCGACAAATATAAATTGAGGTACTCATTTTGTTCTTGGCTTTTTTACGTACAACTACTCAGTCCGTTAGGTCAACACCTGAAGAGTGTATCTACACACACATGCACATGTTATGGAATACACCCACACGCGAATCGTATGCCGTGTTGTTGATTAGACACTGTATGTTTGGATTCCTCTATTTTAGCCGAATTCGAAAAAAAGACATACCCGATTAGATTCCAATGCTTCAGCACTATGCTCCTCCTTCTGCCTGAAGCAATTAGTGCACTTGCTCTTGTTGAAGATATTTGGTGCAAATTTCCTGCAATCCGATCGCCCAGACATGTTGACAGAGGTCAGGGTCAATTCAGCGTTCACTATGTCACCGTGCACAGCATGGTGGTACTGTAAAACACCCACACTAGACGACTATTCGCCTTTTTTTTAACCGAACACGTAGTTTATCACGCGCGCACCCACCGGTGAGTGAGCTATCAGCAAAATCACTGCAAGTGAACTGTGAAGTGAACGCTAGCGTCAAACAAAAAACACTACCACAACACAATCTCCTTCGGCAACCGAACACCGAAGAAGTCGAACAATCGCGTAAACAATATTCGTATTCACGTCAAAATAAACATCGATTTTACATCGAACACGCGGAGTTCGCGAGCACGCAGCAACACGACCTCCCGTCCATTTTACATCTGATAGAAAAGTAAGCACATGCAGCGAACTGAGTTGTTGTTTTACAACTTCTCTTTTCTTGTATGTGTCGGTACTGTCACGACACCGTCAATGTATGCCACTTTACACTTGTAGGGGTATATCATGATATCTCACTCATTTTGTACAATGAGGTATCTACCTATCTTTGTCGCACGTTTCATTATTGTTTCGACGGCTTACAGCGACATCTATGAAAACTGTTTAATAACATGTCTATTTGTGTTTGCTTCGTAACAATCGTAATAGTTTAAAACTACAACCGAAGATGGCGCTTTAAAGTTATTATGTTTCCAACTATTTAATTTAATTTATTATTCAAATTATTTTTTACGTTTATTAGGTTTCATTATCTGTTTAATTTTTCACTTGTTTGCATTCCACAATCTTTTTTTATTATTATGATTACTAACACCCTGAGTACTAAGTCTAGCCCTGGATCTGATAGATTTGTCATCAGATGAATCCAAAATATACTAATTGAAATATGAAACGAGTCAGAAACTTTATTGAGACTGTTAATATTAGAATAATACTTGAAAAAAAACCAATTTGCCATCTGATATTTGAGACGAAACGACAACATTTAGTTTTATTTTTTTTGTTAATTTCCATTTAGATGCTTGCTACTGGAATAAAAAAATGCTTATTAATTGGTTATTATTTCGGCAGTTATAAAGCTACATTTATCATTTAAAGAGTATTTAAAGTATTTGAAGCTATTTAAAAACTGTACTCCGATTGCGTTCTGGACACATTCCATCAAATAGTTTTGCATTTTTAATGAATATAAAATCGTCTCCAAATTGCAGCGAATGTGGAGTAATTAAAGATGTCTCACATATTTTGATGGAATGTGTCTGAAATTGATCGGTGAGAACTTCTTGTTTTGGACATGTTAGCAAGTGGGCTACGTCAATAGCGTGTTAGCTTCCAGTTTCGGAGGAAGTGAAACTGCTGGTTGACTTAGCCCACTTAGCTTTATCTAAAGTTAAATTTTGATTTTTTTTTATTGGTTTTGTTGTATTTTGTTGTATTTTTGTTTGTCGCTCTGCTGCTCTGCGACAAAATCCTTTAATAAATTAAAAAATAAAAATAATAAATCATTTAAAATTACAAATATACTTTTTGCTAAAGGATATTAAAGATAATATTAATAAAATAAATTACATTTAATACATGTATTCACAACAGTGGCAATTTTTCAAATGCTTTGTATTTTTCGTTTATAATTATGATTAAAATATTTGATAAGGTATTAAATTTAACGACTCGTATTTTCGGTTATACCGTGTGTATTTTTAGCCTATGACAAATAAAAACACCTAGTGACAATTGTGACATTAGCTTGTCAGTCAGTCGGTCGCCCGATCCGTTCACGTTTGTACAGGGTTGCGGTTCGAGGTAAATTATCAGATGTTTCAGCGCTATTAAAGTATTCATCTTACTGAATATATTTTCAGTCGTGTGTAACCCGGCGAAGGAGCTCTAACTACTACAGGTCCCTATCGTTCATCACGCTTAGTACCAAGGTGAGATTCATATTATTCACAGGTTCATTTATACTCAACTAATATCCTCTGATCTTTTCACAGTATATTCAACGGGAATAATTAAAATTGGGAGCTCAGCCCGCATATCACGACTTCTAATTTATCGTTACTTTATTGCTTGTAGCGTTTGAATGTACATTTGTGGTGTGTTCATGGTTTACATTAAATTTATTTTCATTTAGGAAAATGCAAGAACTGGCTTTCGTCCCCGATCTCCCAAGTGGGCCTTTGGATGTATATAGAAATAACGCCACCTTCAACTGGAAACTCCTTAAATTGGCTTTGGAAGGCGACATCGATTTATTGAGGCTCAAGGTAAATCCTTAACAGTAACTATTAATATTCTTAGTTAGTTTATAGACGAAATCGAAACCATCGAGTTCTGAAAAATGGTATCTATTAGAATTTACTTCAATAGTATTAAACTAAACCCTATATGATTTTCAATATTTCATTAAATTCTGATACGATTTAAAAAATAAGAAATTTAATTCGTACACAAGTAATATTATTGAACATAAAATTACAGTGGGTGGAATTATACAATATTGATTTTAAGAATAAGGTAACCATTCTAAAATATGTAGGAATATTTAGTTCTGATCAGGCTGACCTTGATCTACAGAATGAATTAAACATGAATTAGTTTAGCTATATTCATCGTATAGTCTGTGCCTATAAACTGCATTGTTTATTTTTAACAAGTGTTAAAAGTCATTAAACTTTCAATTTGTAATGTGGACATGCTTGCTTATTTAAGCAGTAAAATTATATAATATTTCCGAGGGATGTAGGTTTCATCACTATATTTTCCTCCACCGTTATAGCTAGTGATAATAACAATAATAATCTCAATTCTTAACACTTGTAGTATAAAAGTGTGTTGCATGTGTGTGTGCAAGGGTGTTGGACTATGGTCTAAAACCTTCACACTATTACAGGAGACCTGTGGCCAGCGGTGGCCTTGAAGAGAAAGGTTATGTAAATTGATGGTAACTTTTTATTGTTACCTGAAAGGGTTGAGGTTAAACAGTAAGTTGACTTTCATTCACATATCCATGTAATCTGCCCTTAATTGTAAGATGTCGTCACAAAGATAGTCACCGCTGCACTATAAAATATATAGTTGCTTCACGTAAACCAGATGAATTTTGTAAAATAATATTTTTGTATCTCATAATCAGTACAAGATATGGGAGACTCTGGAGAAGGACCCGCTGTTCGCTCACCACACCATCACCCCGCCAGTGGAGGAACAGAAACGCATCACCCAACTGCAACTGAAGAAGATAAATGAGTACAAATTCATATCCAACGAGACGTTCAACGGCAGTTACAGCAAACGGGTGAGTCCCGAAATTCATTGTAGAATATTTTTTTTTAGGTATTTGATATCACCTATATACATATATGGAGTGAAAAAATACAGATTTTTAATTTTTTTTTCAATTCGTCCTAAAACTGTTTAAAATTACTGGATATGCAAAATATTTCACATCTAAAAATATGCAAAAAATCTAATGACGTATTTGTGATATGTTCGAAGAAATAAAATAAGAATTCTTCATGCAAAGAAACGTAATTTTTTCTTGTTATCTTTTATAGATTTCTAATTTAAATATTTTAAATCTGACATGTCGATTTACAAATTAACGCTACGATATAATATCTGTCTCTGAGCGACGCAGTTATATTATATCGTCAGCGTTTACGGAGACCGAAAAAGTAGCTGTCATATCTATACATTAGCATAATTGTTTAGTTTTATACGTATTTAATAGGATTATGGTAATAATTGTAAATGGCCTCGATTTTTGTGATGCTTGCTATTAATAGGACTTTTTGTGGCACAGTCGTAATTGTATTTAAGTAAGTAAGGTACGTATTAATAAAAATTTTCTATATTATACGTTTATTTTAAATTTAATCATCTACAATGACAGCTCGTATGATATAATAATTTACGATGTAGGTAACTTACACACTGTTTTGTCCTTTTTCATCACATTTGCGGAATTATGTGCAATTATAATTATATTATAATTATATTATAATATAACACGAGAATCAAAGTCCGCGATATACGAAAAATGTATGTATATTTATTTATTTATTTTGTTTTATTTATTTGTTTATTAAGTCTACCAACGATTGTTACATTATATAGGACCTAAACTTGTTACATCAGTGGACAATCTTAATAGCAAAATGCACAATCTATTATAGGTAAACACCGCGTGCTATATATGTGTAAATGGAACATTGGTACCATTTTAATATCGTACTACTAAGTTATTGAACAAACAGAGTAAATCAGTTACAACGACACGTCTAATTTGGATTTTTTTTTTAGCAGAAGTGCGCGAAATGATACAATTTAAGGGAGAAAATATCTTTTGGTTCGTTAGCGTGTTTGGTTCGTTGGTCGTATATAAAAGCGACGTGATAACAATTAGAGGTCGCACACCTATTTGCTTCATTCAAATACTACAGTATATACTACATATTTAGAAAATAGAAAACTGTTTTCGCTAAATAATACAACAATGAAACAAAAAACAAGGCAAAACAAACATCCATCTATACGAACAAATAAAATTGGAGTGTCTGTTTGTAATATGAAAATAACCGCTCTTTACTAAATGCATATGTATGTTTACACTGTACATATGTCAAAATAACGTTTTTTTTACAATTTTTGTCTGTCTGTGATGTTTGTTCCGGCAAATCCCTGGAACGGCTGGACCGATTTTGACGGGACTTTCACGGGCAGATAGCTGATATAAAAAGGAGGGACTTACTTGTATTTCAATTTAAATTCAAACGCGGACGAAGTCGCGGGCTCAGCTAGTCTACTTATATAATTGCAGGTATATTGTGCTATTGAATTATATCGGTCACGTTGGTACCGTGCAGTTTGGCGTTCCAAGTGACGGCAGTGTTTCGGTATTTGGTCCCGGTGATACGGATATAATTATACCGGTCTTTACCCGGATCCCTATTATCCCTATTATCCGATTGCTGCGCTCAGTTTGTTGTTAGGCTTGTGTGTGACACGACACACGTTATGAGCTATCCTAGTTTAAGGCTATGACTATATACCATTGTATGTACCGTCTCGCTTGTTCGTCCAGTGTGTAATAACCGCGGCTGTTCAGTCGGGGGCTACGGGTTCGATTCCCACCTAGGGCAAATATTTAGTGTGTGTATGTGTACAGGGTGTGAATGTAAAGTTGCGGTTTTTTATATACGGTTACCATGAAAGAAAGAAAGAAACACTTTATTTATAGACTACGACAGCACATAATAGAAACATAACAAAAATTTTTGTATAGAAAAAAAAAAACAAAAGACAATTGGAATACTACTCTAAAAAAAAATTAAAATAACACAGTAATAAAAACAAAATGACATAAGGATTTTTTTTTTTTAATAATCAGAGTAATAATAATGACGAAAGCGCCGACCCGATTTGATTTGCTTTTCCGCGTGATAGATGCACGTCAGGTTTATAAGGTTGTTAAAGACCTGGTGTGATGGTATTTTGTTGTTGTTGTTGTTGTTGTTGTTGTAGATGCCCGATATAATAATAATTATTATTATTGTCATTTTAACGAGACGTCGTCCAACAGACCCGAACGATAATGACGATAAACGAAGCGGTGCAATCACTCAACCCGAGCGTCTCCGTGAAGATGGCGATCGGTATCTACCTGTTCTCGAACGCCCTGCTCTCACTCGGCACGGAGCGGCATCTCAAGTTCTACGAGGCGACCATCAAGAACAGAGAGGTATGTACCGTGTGTCCATTCAGCGGCCATTACACAGGTCCAAGACTAGGTGATCTGTTATCTTGTCTTGTCTTGTCTGTCTAGTCGATGTTGTTGACCTGTTTAAGCTGATCTCCAAGATACATGGTATTGAAAATAAAACGTACAAAGATGTTCACCCTTTTTTTATTAACAATGAATATGTACCGCTTTTGACATTATGAAGGTATTTTCGATATACTTGAAAATAGAACTAAATTATGAACAGACAGTATTCTTTCTAAACACTCGGCGCTAGTCTCCCTTAGTCGCTGCCGTTCCATTCCGCGGCTTTATGACACCAGACCGCCCCGGCCGGCTTCGTGGAATTGTCAGGCCACTTGGTGAGAGGGCGACCAAATTAAAAATCGAACTGCATTATTCATTATAATGTATCCACTACGGCAGAGGTTCCCGAACTGTGCGACACGGACTAAAATTGTTCTGTGTGTAAAAAAAAAGTACAGAAAATTAAATTAGATTTAGAATTTTGTGTACATTGTATGAGAATTTCAAAACGATGCTTTGAAAGTTCATATCTTTAAAATTACTAAGCTTCCGATAGTAAAATTAAGTGTATCTCGTACAGAATGACCTGACTGCGTTACCACTATCCCGTCGGTTCACAACTTACGGGACGCCCTGTACGTATCTTTGTATATGTCATCCCTCGTTCTCACCACGCGGTCTATCATAGAATGGAACTACAGTTGTAAGACTTAATGCGAAGTGTGATTCTAAAATGCTGTATAGCATATTCGCTTCTACAACCACAACACGAGGCATATGTTTGTACAGCAATAAAATGGACGCGTGAATTTGACACTGCGTATGAGGTTCAGTCTAAGTCTTTTAATTGTGCTCTTGTTCAAGTCTCATTGTCATATTATTATATCAATATAAGTTTTTTTATGTTACGTATAATAGAAGTACACCTGTCGCTGTGGGATTTTCTTCGAACAAATAAAACCTGCCATTCTAAAAAGGAAGGAAAACGCCACATACATAGTCATAGATGTAGCCGTATTGTCTTGAATTGATTTTGAGAATATTTTTCCTGGCAATATTTAAATAATAAACGGCTACCACTGGCAAGCCTACTTTTCTAAACTTTAGGTACACTTAGCAACGAGTCGCAGTGTGTTGTTATCGTGTTTTTACCGCTCAGATATAATTGTTGTGCCGGGCAATAAAATGCGAAAACGATTATTATTCATTTAACGACACAAGAGAAATCCCAATAATGTACGGTCGTTCTATCCTCCGATATAAACGTAACATCACGCCCGTAATCCCCTAAGGGGTAGGCAGACGAGTGTAGTACACCCCCACAATTCACCAGTTACGTTTAAGTCCCACAATCGTATAGGCCGTGAGCCTATTGCCACGCACCGGGCACACATCCAGACTCCGAGTCACTACTAGAAATTCTAAAGTAGAAAAATCCAACAGTACCCAACCCGGGATTTGAACCCAGGACCTCTTGATCGGCAGTCGCGCTAGCAACCGCCCGACCAACGAGGCAGTCAAATATATTATACATACGATATAATACTTATAAAGATATTTTTATTACACCCAGACACAGAAAAAACAAATGCGCTCGTCACTCAAACGTTTGTCCCGGGTGGGAATCGAACCCGCGGTCTCCGGTTTCGCAGACAGTGTCTCTGACCGCTCGACCACGAGGGCGGTCACTGCATCACTATTACAACGCATTTGATAACTATAAATCTTCTATTTAGTTTTATTCTTGTATTCTTGGTGCCGCCGAATTTGTTGTCTCTGTCTCCCGCCGCTCCAAACCTATGTATGTATATATAAATATATGTGTCTTCCAGCAATGGCGTCTGTTCGGCTACGTGGCCGCCGCCGTGATGTTCCGATTGTACATAGCGAACTTCACTCACGTCTACCTTAACATTGTCGAGAAGTCCAACGCTGGGCTCAGAGTGGACAACTTGGTAAGTACCGAATGATATTTATTATGGCACTGCAAACACAGTTTTATTTCAAACAAAATCCTGTATTAAGTGCTTGAGCTTAGAAAGCTGTAAGAGGAGAGGGAGGGTGGGGCAGAGCGATCATTGAACTATCTCATTGGTTGTGCTCGAATTCTTTCTCTATTATTATTTTTATATGATTTTATGTTACTAATTGAAATAAACGACATACCATTTTGTTCGCATCTAGCGTAAATCGGCAAGTATATTAATTTTATTTAATCTTTTTTCATTACTCGAGAGACGCTGGGTTATGTGAGATTTTTACCCACTTAAACTCCTTTGGAGGCTCTCCTCGGCGTTGTTCGGGGGAGTTCGGGATTTCTCGTTCTGTCCTTCGGTACTATCGATGGCATGCGGCTGTCTGAACTGTCATAGCTCTCACTCTGACTGCTCGCAACTCGGGGAACGCTGCTTTTATCCGCCTCTTATAACAGGCACATATATCTTAACTGTATTCTGGTCCCGACCTACAGGCGGCTTCATACGGCTTTTCTCACTTTACTAGTTAACATAGTGAAACATGGGATTTGATATCAGATTAGTGATATTACTCGCGAAAGGTTTTCGGTGATATGTAACGATTTGAATGGTAAAATTCTATCTAAAGAAGCGAAAGTATTTGTCTTGTCTCGTCTGAGTTTTGTTACAGTTCTTAAATCAATACTAACTAAAATTGCCGCTTTTAACATTTATTTTTAAAATAATATGTACTAAATGAACGGTTGAAAGGCGTGTGTGTTTCGGTGCTGTACTATAATATTGACACGGGATCTGTTTCCGCAATACAGAGTGACGCGGTTTCAGAGATTCACGCGATGGTGTCGTGCAGCAAGCCGCTGCTCACGTGGACCGTGCTGGAGGCGGCGCAGCAGTGCCGCGAGGCGTGCGGCGGACATGGATACCTCAAGGTCACAAAAATACTTCCAACACGCTCTATTTTGCTTGGCGAGTGATAAGCAACAAGTGCAGTGCCAAAATGTCACCCTGGCGCACCCCAGCTGAACATTAGGACGAGTGTAATGCTTGTCGGACTGTGCCGGCCGGCCGAGTTCACAGCGGTGATATAAATCTCTATCGTGCCTTTCTTCACGTTACTGTTTATCGACAATTTATCGATCGATCAATTTGGAAGCAGATTTTTAAACTTCCCCTGCGAGTTATTAAAAGGTTACCGAGCAATTTCAAAAGTATTTCAAAAACGTAGGGCCAGAAGTGTATCTTCTAGAAATCTAGAGAGATCCATAAGTAATCGGAAGTAATTATAACCTCCACAGTGTGCGAACTTAGGTGACATTAGAAGCAACCACGAGCCGACCGTCACGTACGAGGGCGACAACAACGTGCTCTCGCAGCAGGCCGGCAACTGGCTGCTGCGCCAGTACGAGGCGGCCATGGCCGGCAACGCCGTGGACTCGCCGCTCGGCACCGTCGCCTTCCTCAAGGACTACAAGAAGATCATCAGCGCGAAGTTCAACTGTACCAGCACGAAGGAGCTGAAAACGCCTCAATGTGAGCTCAAAATAAGTCTGTTGGTATTGCGTAGCCATAGAGTCTGTTTTGCCATGTACGTGTCAGACAATAAAAATTAAACAAAAAGAGTAAAGTTGAATGCGAAACATAAAGATACTGCTTAAATTTTCAGTTAAGTGTGGATGGAGATAATATTATTATTATAAAGTTGATCACAATGCTTTTTCACTATAAGTATTTTTACAAAGTAATAATAGAAAGAGAAGAAGATTCTCCCTTTCCTCATATTAAACTTTCGATGATAAAATATCAGCCTTATTTGATTCCAGTCATAATGTCCACGTACAAATGGCTCCTGTGCTGGCTGCTGAAACACACGCACGACAAGAACGAATCGGAGATGTCGAAGGGGCTCACGAAAGCGCAGGCGAAGAACAGGTCGCAAGTGTACCGGTGGAAGACGTTGACGAAGGCGTACGCGGAGTACCTGACGCTGCTGTACTGCTCGGAGACGATCGAGCTGAGCGAGGGCAACCTGCAGCCGGTGCTCTACAGGCTGTTCGCGCTGTACGGCCTCTGGTCGCTCGACAAGCACCTGGTGGAGCTGTACCAGGGGGGGTTCGCCGCGGGGGACCGGCTCGCCGGCCTGCTGAGGGACGCCGTGCTGGAGCTGTGCGCGGAGCTCAAGGGCGAGATGGTGAGCGTGGTGGACGCGCTGGCTCCCACAGACTTCGTGCTCAACTCCGTGTTGGGCAAGAGCGATGGAAAGGTAGGACCACAGGGAACACCTTTAACCGTTCCCACCACACTGCGTATGTCATGCGTGTGAAAATGAATTCCATGCATGCCCCAAAGAGATTCTTTACTTCTTCCTTCAAAAAGATTGAACTTCGGTTCAAACGTATATCACTGGCAGGCCATTACTGATACATTTTAATGATTTTAAAGTTTAAACTTATCATCGAAGAGCTGATACTTCTTATTTCAGACTGCTGCCTGCTAATGTGGCGCTTTTTTCACGTAAATAACCGTCTTTCTTGTTCTTAGCTCTACCAGAACCTGCAGAAGGCGTTCTTCAGCCATCCCGGCGTGTTCGAGCGCGCGTCTTGGTGGCGCGACGTGGTGCCGTCCTGCAAGCTGTAGGAGAGGGGGGAGAAGGAGTTCCTACGTCACTCAGGCGGACCCTTTCGCATATTCCACATTAAAGAACTCATTACCAATAGCACTGAGAAGTATGGTTGAAGCGATTATCTATGTCAGACTAATGTTTTTTACTTGTTGTTTTCATATTATCACGACAAATTAATTTTACCATTGCAATTATGAGTATTGATAGCGGGATAATCTCCACAGTTAACAGGGATCGCGGTCAACAGTTGGATGAGTGACCGCTAATCGGTAATATTCGCAAGCGTTCCCATGCTTGAGAGAGCGAGGATAACAATTGATCGTAATTGGTAACATTGGGTAAGGATCGTGAAAATTCGTACAAAAACTAAGCGAATGTATGCTAACTATTAATCAATGTCGTGCGACAGTCGTTGGTCGTTACGTATAAAATTATAAATATAGCGTCATTATATTCTGCTTGCGAAAGCTCTCCAAATAACGTTGACTCAAGCAACAAACCACAGTGTAAAATATTCATTTACAATAACTCCGTATGTAATTTTTTATTTGATTTTTTAAATTAGAAAATTGCAGATCAATTGCTGGGTCGACGTGTCGTGATTTACACGGTTTTGGTTTTTTATTCGTTCTGATAGCAGATCCGCGGTACACACCGGAGTGGGTGGAACTAGAATTAATAGGTAGGAGTGGGCTAAAAGGGGTTGTGATGTTAATTTACCACGTTATTGACATCAAGGGACTCGTCAGCAATTGTAGTAGTAAGTACTGTTATAGCAATTTTCTGTTTCCAAAATGGACACTTAATCGATTAAAGGACTCTGATTGAATCATTATTGTCAAACTATTATTCCAAAATCGTTATTCAATCGATTTAATTACATCGAATCGCTTTCGTTGAAACTATTGTTCCAAAATCGATATTCAATCGACTTCATTACGCTGAATCGTTATCGTTGATTTATTTTTCCAAAATCGATATTCAATCGACTTAACAAATCGAATCGTATTCGTTACACTACTTCTAGTTGAGAATTATCCGTCTTATTCGTAATATAAATCAAAATCGAGCAATAATTATTAATTTAGATGGAAATAATCGAAATTAACATTGCATTAAACAATCCTGTTTAACTCTGTACGCAGGTCTTTTGTAATTAACAAAAAGTCTATCTATATATTGCTAAAAGAAATGACACTGATCTTACGTACGGGGAAAGTACTGTTGACGGTGAATATTAAACAGATTTTTTTAAAATTCTCAAATTGAACGCTGAGACAATAATCATTCTGTAAACAATCTCAAAATTATTCCATACGATTGGTTATATTATTGTACTTGTATATACATAATATATCGCAGATTTAAAATAGTTTTGTTCAAGAAATACTTGACAATGCAATAAAGTTTTATAAAAATGGTACTTCCCTCATACTCACCGTATACATATCGTCCGAAGTGACACCGTGTCAGAGTGTTCTGGCGCATCGCCGGGAGTCGTGTACTGCACGTACTTTACGTACCGTCGAGGTTCAATTGCATTTATTGCATTTTATTATGTACAAAACGTACCTGTAGCCGAGTAGTTCGTTGTTATTGTGAACCGTAAACTCACGTCTTAGAGTCGAGAATGGATTTATTTACAAGCGAGAAGCCCGCGCCGTCGTCGCCTCTACGACTGAGGCATACGCGTTACGTTTAAATGATATATTATGTAATAATATAGTGTTGTAGGTGTTTGCGGGCGTTTCGAGTACCTTGTTACCTAGATCGAGTATTAATTTTGATTGTTTTTTTTTTTTCTTTTTAGTTAATGTTGTTGCACCGAATGCCTTGGAGGTTAACGGATGTGGGATTTGACGTTTTGAAACGTTCTCATGTTTACAGTCGAGTATACCCGTATCGGGGTTATCGGGTGTACCCCATACGCGTACCACAGTGTCGGGGAAAGGTGGTCGACGTGTTGACGAATCGATTAATTAAACTTAATCCTTACGTGTTGTAGAAGAAACTGTCTCTCTTTCAACAAATAAGCGTTAGATGTTTTCGTTTCGATGCACATTATTTGATGTTTTAATTTGTGGACTTTTCCATAAATTTAACTAACACGCGGCCTCGTCAATAAAACAATGCGTTATTTTTTAATTAAAAATTATTTCTATGACAAGTTTAATTAAAATAAATTCAGCAGTTGAAGCACGAAAACGTAGGAGAGGGACAGCGATAGTTTTCCGTTTAATAAACAAAAGATAGTTACCCCGATGTGCTGGTTGAAATAACTACCATTGACAAATGAGATTTTAATGCTGGGAAAATGGCATCGTTATATATTATGGAATTGAAACATTCGATTTAATGGAATATATTGAAATTCAAATGGTATTTTATTTGAAATTATTGAATTTGGAATTGAAACATTTAATCAGACGGAAGTTATAAAGAAATAAAATAAAAATAATTAATAATAGTAAATTAAACTTATACTCCGATATTCTTAAAAAAATCCAATTTTTTTTTATTTGTACGTGAACTGAACTGTGAAGTTTAATTTGTAAAGTGTAGTGAACATTAAGTAAATATAACATAATATATTTTTTATATATATCATAATTTTTTTATTTCTGTTATAAGGCAAGATTTAATTATTTTTAAGTATTATTTTTTTTCGACGTTCAGTATTTAAATGTGCAAAGGCTAATAAAGCTATCATTAAATTAAAATGAAAAAAGGACATCTCAACTTAAATATATTAAACTTTTTAAATAACCAAGTCTAGCAATCCATAATGTCCACTTGTTGAATCATCCATTAATTACCATAATTATACGATGCTTATAGAGATTGGTCTATTTTTATTCAAATATATAAACGCTCTAATTATAAAATGCCTAATCCTTTTATGGGCTCAAATATATTAAAATATTTTTTTATTACCATCTTTCTTCTAATATTACATATTACATATTCATAATTATCTGAAATTTTTGTATATAACTGTGACGATTCCAGTTTTAATACCAGTTATTATAAGTAAATGTACGAGTTTCATTTTAGCAATGCGCCAAGCGTTATTTAATTGTATTTTGGTGCATATATTATTAATTATTTTCAAATTATATAGATTTTAGTACTATATTAAATTTTGTACATTTTAATGTCAGATTAATTGTTCCATATTTGATAATTATAAATATTTAATTGGAATTGTTACGGTAAATTATAATGAGTTGAAATTGATGTATTTTAAATAATTGTAATTTGTCATTCGAAATTATTCCAATTCCGTTATAATGATATTTATATAAATATACAAAATATGTTTATATAGTAATTATAATAATATAACAGATAATTATTTTATAATTCCACGTGTACCCATGAAATGTAGTGTGCGCGGTCTTATGAAATAATCTCCCGAGTGTGTGACGTTCCAGTATTGTGCTAATCCAATTGTTCCATGTTCTATTCGATAGGATTTATTGTCCTTCTTAAATGTATTACAATAATTTATTCGTGTAATGCTTTAGCTCCAACTAACCCGTTGCCATGTGAATGTCGCATTTTAGGTTTTTACACGTCGCGCGCTAGTTTTGTTTATTCCATTTATTTCTTTGTAGATGATTTTTTTGTTCTCTTTTACACCATTGTCTATTTCGTTATGTTCGACTGTTTAAAGCACTTTGTCACCGACGGGGCAGTGGCATTGAATTACAACGTTTTTTAATTGTTTTTTTTTTTTATATCGTCTGTTGTATACGACTATTTTTACTCTGTGATAAATATCTCTCTCTATATATCGTCGCCTATTCCTCTTGTGCCACTGCAGCAGCGAGATAAACATACCTCGGATAAACACTGTTTTGAAATCCATTTTTTTTTGGTTAATACTTAATAATTAATACTTTTTCTCACTTTCGTCTCTTGTAAAATTGTCGCGTGGTACTTGTTTTTAGCCAATTTCAAAAAAAGGAGGAGGTTCTCAATTCGTCTGTATTTTTTTTTCCTGTGTAATGTGTCTGTCAAAAACATTCAATGAAACCTAATCGACTCTCTTTAACGTGAATCGAATACAGTTAAGTATGAAATTTTATATGCACTAACGACACGGTGATTTTACAAAAAGGGACACCAAAACTTTCGTTAAATAGAGTCGGTAGTGCCAGTACCAAATAATCCTAAGCACAATAAGTGACAGGTGTCACCAGTGTTTTCAATTTTCGCAATTCGATTTATTTGACGACCTGGAATATCATATAGTGAGGAAAAACTAAATTAATAATAATAATGATACAGTCGTTCCAGCGCAAGCTGAGTAAAGGAAATCTGATATTGAAGTTAATAATTGTTTGAAAATAATAAAATTCTTTGGCGTAATATCGCAATGTAGGAATGAAATTCAGTAGATGATAATTTGGTTTATATGCACATGTTTAAGATTACACGTTTTCATTATTTTATTTTCGTTCAATTCGTAACATTTAATGCTGAATATGTGGCATAGTGCGGACTTATCGCTGCCGGCGGTCTCCACCGGGCGACGCGGGCGATGGTGAGATTGCCGGTCAAGGGATTCCATGTTTCTTTTATATATTTTTTTTTATCAAATTTATTATTAGTGTATATTATATTGTTAAGGAATAATCGCTCCTCGGAAGTGCCTTCCCTAATCTTAATGTTCACGAATGGAAATTGATATTTAATTCTATACTTGTATACGTCACTTTAGGTATAGACGTGTCTCGCTAGTTGTTCGTACCGGAGTACAGACTTCACTGAAAATAAATGAATAAATGGAAGCAAATTTTATTACAAACACGCTGTTTTATTTCTGAACGACCTTTGAAGTAATCAAAGGTTTTGGCCACGGTTGAAACTTTTGAATATCTCAATTAAAACCTGATCAAATATCATATATCAGCCAATCCGCACTTGGGCGTAGTGGTATTGAAATCATTTAAATAAAAGTAAATTTGACTGCCTCGTTGGTCGAACGGTTGCCAGCGCGACTGCCGATCGGGAGGTCCTGAGTTCAAATCCCGGGCTGGGCACTGTTGGATTTTTCTAATTTAAAATTTCTAGTAGTGACT
>DWDX01002092.1:0-16145 GCA_018245675.1 Agara michaeli | reverse complement strand
GAGGAAGGTTTATATGTATAATAACATTTGTATAATAATATATGCGCGGGACGAAGTCGCGGGCAAAAGCTAGTTAATTATATATATCACTAGCAATTGTCGCAACTTGACTAGCGTTAAAATGAACAAAAAACCAAAAATGCTTTTCATACAATATTTTTTACACCTATTTTACTACCATGAATTTCCAACATTTTTGTCATTTCCATCATAAAATACTTATAATAAATATTTTGACATACAGACACAGGATAAGCAAATCTGCTTAACACACAGATGTTTGTCCTGAGTGGGAATCGAACCAATTACCTCTGGTTTAGCTGTTCGCGTCTCCAATCACTCGACCAAAAGGCCAGTGGTACTTGTCTCTTGGGACTGTATCCTGATTGAATCCAATCATCCTTAATAGAGTAGATCGCGGTACAATAGGTCCTTTGCTCAAGGTGAGAATATTCTAGAACGTACAGAGTGATACATCCTCAATCTTCGCCTCTAACTCTTAACATTTACTTGCAGTATGTAGGGTTGTCAACGTTACTAAGGTAACGTTGACAACCCTACATACTACATTGTAGTTAAGACTACACTAAAATTATTGTTCCTGTTTCATTTTTACTATAATTAATATTTTCTTTGTTTAGTTTTAAAGCCAACATGGGTTAAGCGGTTTTTGTTACTAACATTTATAATTTGTCTGTCTATATGTACCTATAGAACTCGTTTTTGAAATGAAGTGTTATTATTATTATTCTTAAAATGCACTTTCCGCCTTCGTGTACATCGTTGAATGAATACAGTGCAAGTGGCTAGTTACCCGCGTACATTTCAAACCCGTAGGAATACCGGGATAAAAAATATCCTATGTCTATTTCCAGGCTTAAAACTATCCTCACACCAAATTTCCTCACAATCGGCTAAGCGGTTCGGCTGTGAAAGCGTAACAAACAGACAGACCGACAGTTACTTTGTATGTATTATGCGTATAATTTCCCGAATCACTCTATCTATTAATGAAAACCGCATTAAAATCCTATCTCACAAACAGAAAGACCGAGGAAGGATTAAAAAAAAACTTGTCTGTGATTCTGTATCGTGGAAATAACTATAAGCACTTGAGAAACCGCAGTGATTTTAAAATCACAGACGAACACTTCAATTTTATACGTATCGATTTATGGGTTCATTCAATGGTGGGATCAGTGGAATGACAGTTAAATGCCGTTCAGACACAAGGCCAGTTGTGTGCTAACGAATTGCGTAATCGGCTGACGCTTTGGCTGGGCGGCGTCCAACAGCCCACTTCAGGCTAAATGAAATACTGAGTCGAGGATGCCCTCATCTGAGCCCGCGATAGGGCACGCGTTCATCTACCGCATTGCAAATACTTAAAACACTAAAGCGATTAATTGGTCTTTTAGTTCAGTGGTTAGGAACTCTCGCCGCAAAACCCGAGGTTGTCGGTTCGTACCCAGGATAAACGTTTGTGTGATGAGCACATTCGTTTGTTCTGTATCTTTTTTTCTTTTTTTTTTGAGGGGGAAATCTTCCAAAGATACCCGCGAACTCCTGGGGAGGAGTTCGGGGCATGTGGGATTTTTACCCACTAAAACCCCCCCGATGGCCATCTATCGCATGTTAGCAGAGGCACTGGGATCTCCTGGGAACGCGACCAGTGCGTTGTTCTGTATCTGGGCGTAATTGAAATTTCCTATGTAAGTATTATATCGTATGTATATTACGTATGTTTATCAGCTGTCCGGTTACCATAACACAGGCGTTCAATAGCCTAATTTGGAATCGGATAGCCGCGTGTGGAATTGTCCCCAGTTTATAAAGAAAACTGTCTCCCCCACAACGCAGGAAATGCTAGCTAGCGTGCGGGATCATTTTTATTATAAAAAAAAATGCAGTATTCTACACAATACAGTATGTAGTTTTGTATGTGAATAGAGAAAACTAACGGGCAGAAGTTACAAGTAGCGGTCCACTTATGGACATCTTGCAGCTACCCTCAAATAGGACTGGAATAGGGCTGCAATAGGACCGCAATAGGACCGAAATAGGACCATAATAGGACTGGAATAGAACTGTTGGTATTAATAAATTTTGTATTGGGTGTTTATTCATTCACGTATTTTATAAATCAATGCTTGGTTTACAATTAAGCTGTATTCCAAATTATAAAGTTATATTAATTATATTATATTATAGTTGTATTATATTATAGTTATATTATATAGTTATATTAAGTACAGTTTAATAAAACCGATATTATTTACCTAAGACATGTAAACATATAAATATGTATTAAGGATCGGAAGATGGTGCATTAGTAAACTACGCATCAATCCTAACTCAAAAGCACTGTTTGGATAGCATCCAAGTAGGGGTGCCAGATCGAATTAGGTAATTTCTACTTAGATTTTGCCTAAATATTTTATGATATGAAAGACGATTGCAAATTATATTTCTGGCCTCGTGGTCGAATGGTTATGCATCCTGACTATTAAGCCGGAGGTATGGGTTCGATTCCCACTCAGGACAAACATTTGTGTGATGAGTACATTTGTTTGCTGTGAAACTTTCTATATAAGTATTATATCATATGTATATATGCATTTCCATTAGCTATCCGGTTACCAGAACACAGGCATTTAATTGTTTAATTTGAAATCTGATAGGCGTGTGTAGAATTGTCCCCAGTTAGAAAAATAATAAAAAATAATTCAGGATATATCCACCAAATTCTCGTCGCGTGGTAACCCTACGTCCAGGCCCACTTCAGACGAGTTACAAGAGCAGGCGAGCACACCCCTATGTTGCTGGGTTATGGCACGCGCTCAAGTCCACATACTCCTATTTGGTAACTCAGTTTCACGAACAGACTTCGTTATAAAAGACAAAAATGCATCTTCTAGACTGGTAACGATCTTGGACGTAGACATGATATTGGGCAAGGATATATTGCGTTGGATGATGAAAGAATGACGAAGCAGATGTGCAATGCGAGTGTTGATGGATGTAGGCGCCGAGGGAGACTTAAGACTGTCCTATCTCGACCAAATAGGTCAGACACCGGCTGACGGGGGAGTCGAGGGTCTCCGAAACCGGCGTGTATGCATGAAAGTGATGAATGTAGACGAAGCGCGTCAACTTTGTAAGGACAGAGATATTTGGCACGCGGTGCTTTCTGCCCACCCCGTTGGGAACCTGGCGTGATGTTACACATATTGCAAATTGTATTTCCGTTGTATTACGAGTAGTGGTTTATGAAGTTATGAATAAGCAGCAATGAACATCCAGTCGTGACGTAATTGGGAGTAACATTCTCTTATATTGCGTGCGAGGTAATACCGGGAAGGCGGTATTTTTGGACGTTCAGTACCAATACGCCGGCGCATTTCCCCAATACAGTGTTTATTTATTTATCACTAAAAAAGCTAGGCTTTTGCCCGCGACTTTGTCCCGTCCCAGCCCCCGCAATTCCCTTTCGCGGTAGATATTCGTGTGTTTAGTTCACCTCGACAACTCACTACATATATTATTATACATATAAACCTTCCCCTCGAATCACTCTATCCATTAAAAGAAATCGCATCAAAATCCGTTGCGTATTTTTAAAGATCTAGGCATGCATGCGGACATAGGGACAGGCAGCGGAAAGCGACTTTGTTTTATACTATGTAGTGACAAGCTTTTGCCCGCGACTTCGTCCCGCGAGACTTTCAATGGAAGATTAAGGACTTTATGGAGCAACATATAGGCTTTTTAGCTCATAATTCCCATAGAATATTCATTTCCGCAGGTAACACAACCTACACCTACTTTAGAACAAATTCTCAACTCCCTTTTCCAACAACAACAACAACATACCGTCACGCCAGGTCCCTAACGGGGTAGGCGAAAAGCACCGAGTACCAAACATTTCTGCGAACTGAACATCTAAACTGCCTCTTCCAGTGCGTTCGAAATTCGAATGTTATTTCCGTTGCCACAGCCCAACCTAACGTAACCGAACCCGTTAAACTATAGTAGGAATCGCTTCAAATGTGCAATTGATTTAACGCTCCGATAATATAACTTGGCTAACGAACGCCCTACATGCGCACGGGAAGTTTTAATGAGCGATAAATTATGTATGCGGAGTATGAGAGGAGCGGTGTTTACTTAACAATATACTTTGATTATTGTAAAATATGTTAACTCGATAGTCTAGTTTGAAATTCAGCCTCTCGCCGCGGGGGTTCGGGTTCAAATCCTGGTGCGCGCCTCTGATTTGAACCCAGACCAGCCGAAGTGAGAGGCTGAGTTTCACACCACTACGTATATAATGTATGTTTATAAGCTGTCCGGTTATCATATGTAACAAGATATAATCTAACAGTAAAATAATATGGCCATTCAAAATTAATCTAGATATTATTTCTCTAAATATACCATCACGGCAGGTCCCTAACGGGGCAGGCAGGGCGCACCGATTGCCAAATATCTCTGTCCTTGCAAACCTGACGCGCTTCGTCTACATTCATGATTCTCTTCATGCATACATGCCGGTTTCGGAGACTCTCCCTAACATTGCATTAATAAATGTCGTCGCAGTATCGTTCATTGCTCATCTCGAATCATTTAGTTTCTATCTCGTAACACCTCATTCGCGCGTTCATTCGTTCGGCGTCCGGCTCGTTATTGTGTAGTTCGTTCGTAAATCATTAACAGCTCAGCTCAGGGTCAGATCTCTTTTTAAGCGATGAAAACAAATGAAAAAACGAAACAGCGTTCTTAACCATCGTTCTGAAATACCAGGTTTCGAACGGTCACTCACTAACTAAGCGGGTAACGAGGTAATTGAAGTCAATTTAATATTAAGTATTCCGCTTATTTCACGAGACATAATACTGCACGCGGAAAGATGAACAGCAAAATTATATTATGTTAAATTAACGCTGGAGTTAAATGTTATTGTTTGGAATGACGTCATTAAATGCGTTGCAGTGTTCTTGTCGTCAGTTGGCTCGTTAAACTGTAACGCTTGCAACGAACGTCAAATGCGTTAACAACCTATAAACGTGACTATTACGTGTAGCACAGATAATAAAACTCTAATATACAGGTATGTTTAGATTATGATTTTATCCGCTAAAGCTCGATTCACACTAGCTGTTAAAAGCAATTCCAGTCGATTTTTGTTTCAATATTTTTAACGTATGTAACACAGATAAAAAACTTTGTTATTGTCGCGCTTAAGCTGGTTTCACACTTTCTTTTAAAAATATTCAAATATTTTTACGGAGCTGCAAGAGTTGTGTAAGATAATTATTGTCCTACTCGGTAAAGCTCGATTTATGATACGTTCCAGTATTAATGTCAGTCAAGGTTTATTTCAACATTGACAACTTCTCACTGGTTATCTGGACGAAATCGCTGAGTAGAGATTGGTTTGCTTCATTGTACTGTCATATCTGAGTCGATAATGGATTTGTTACTTTTTAGGCACAATCATGAATATAATAAAAATAACAATAACAATATGTAATATCATCTTAAAAACCTCCCCATCATCCATCCCATCAAAAAATTTATTCATAAAATATTCTGTTATGTCAGATTTGATGGATGCGAGCGAAAAAAAAATGCGGATTGTCTATGTAAATTTTATGTTGTTTCCTCGTTATAATCTGTAATCCAATTGACTTTGGACATTAGTTCTATATTTGAAATTTAACAAAAAAAAGTTAAAAGTCATATTTCATATATGTAATATCTCAGAGAATAGCTCTCTTCCGCTTTCATGAAAGTCGTCATTAGATGCAGTGTTGACGATGAAGAAAATATCATTTATTATTGAATAGTCACCCACGCCTGCTCAGTGTTCAGAAAAACAATTTAAAAAGAAATATTCACATTAAAATATGTTTGTCCGTTTGTAAAAAAAGATCACGTTGTTGTTTTTTGGGTTGCAGGCTGTATTTACTTAAAATCTTTCGAGACGCTTCTGCCCATTTAGAAATAATCCAATAAAACAACAGATACAAAAAATCGTTAACGAAGTGCTCAATGGGATATATTAAATTTATTTATTTTTTTCAATGTCATCGTATAAATTTATTTCTAACAGATTTATAGTCGATGGCACTGATTTTAAAATGGTGTAAATTTCCTGGTAATAATTTACGAGTGACAACTTAAAGTATGCAGTAAAACTATTTTACATCTCAACTTTTTTTAAAACATCATAGCATGTGTTAGTAGTGAATAAAAAACATTACAATAAACTACACTATAAAATGATGTGGTTTAAGCAAAACACTGCTACACGTTATTTTATTTATCTATAACTTTGATGGAATATTAAAAAAAACAACAACAAAGAACAAATCCCCAAACCATTACGTACACTGGCACATAAAATAAATTCTCACTCCACGGTCATTACAATAAAAAATATTATTCTCGAAAGCGATTCCAAATTTAAATTTCTAATTCCACTCGATAAACTTCCGCGCCAACGTCAAAATAAGCGGGAGATCGCGGGACGAGCGCTCTCCAGTGTTTCCATCGCGACACTGAACTGAAAGTCTTAACACGTGTGCCAGAAAAAAATCCTGCTGATTCTGTAACGTCAAAACTCGGTATATCGCTTTAAGCGAAACTCAACTTTATCTTATTCGAGTTAAGTTTGAATTGGAATACAAAAAAAATGCTAACCAAAATCAAAATTCGACGCTAAAAAAATATTATTTTACAAAATGTGCCGTAAAATTCTATGTAATTTAATATAATAATGTATCACTAAAAATATATTTAAGATCGTCTGGTACTAGAGAAACCTTTGCAAAGCGTCAACATTTTTCGCATTTGCATTTCGACGAGCTTTGAATGCAAACAAAGTTTATGATACGGTCCGTAAAACGTCTCATTAAAAACGAAACCTTGCTACTCGAAAAATATAGCTGAAAATGCAATTGCTGGACGTTTTACTTTGCGAGGCACAATGTTAAGTTTGTAATTCCTCAGCAGGATGACTTTAAGTAATGAGGTGCAAAAATATTCATGCACACCAAGAGGCAGGCCGTGTGCTGTTGATGGAGCTACATTTTCACAGATTGCTTTTCGCCTTTTATGCAGCTTGTGGTGTTTTTACAAAACATTATTTTTATGGCAACAAACTGCATCTATTAATTTTATTTTAACACGTCTGCCATGCCTGTGTATTACATGTATAATGTTAAAAATAAATAAATAAGTGTTAATCATAATATAATATATTTTAAATAAAATCAAATCCTGGTTGCCATATACAAAAAATAATATATTTTACAATCCGCTTTTTACTTTTTAAGTTTCCAAATTGTCAATAATCTATTAGCTATATTATATATTTCAGTCTTTTTTTTTTTTTTTTTCCTAATTGACGTTTTGCTGTTGACCTTAGTGGCCTCTACAGCTTCACCCGGGTTTTTATATTTCAGTGCGTAGATACAAAAGACTATACGTGGAAACATCTAGATTGTTATCAACGACAAAGTATATTCAGTTATGTAAGTGGCAAAGTTGAAACGCGTCGAATTAAGCGAACAAAGTTTGGTTTACAATCACAGTGCAATTTTTATGTTATTTACCTCAGGGATATCGATGATGCAACGTGCACTTCTTATCGGGTCATTGACACGCTTTTGCACCAACTTGTGACGTCACTCATGAGGGTTCATCTACATTATTTTATTCAACAATTTACGATAGAGCGGTTTTAATCTCCACGACCGGTATTTTTTGACTGTGATAATTTGAAGCAGTGATAGTGTAGTGGTTTGGATCAATCTTACACTCCGATGGTCTAGGTTCGAAACCCGCGCAGGCAGCTCTGACTTTTTAAAGTTACGTGCACCTTATAAATCAAATGCCAAATATCTCACGCTATAACGATAAAGGCATCGTGACAAAAAGAAAATAATGCTCTCTGATTTATTAGAATTCTGTGAATACCTATAGTGAAGGTGGACCTTAAACCTTCTTAAAAAAGAACAAGAAGTAACATTAATGGTTGAAAAAAAAAAGATGATTTACCAGAGTTGACCATTTGCCTGTCATCTAGGTTTTTATCATAAAAATGTCATTCCGTTCCGCACGCGCTGCGTTACAAATAGCCCCAGCTGTAACACTTTAATTAGCTATTTCATTACATCTACTCATTTCTCATTTACACCCTTTATTACGGTTCCAATCCTCCTCGGTCTCCTCTTTGAATGAGAAGAATTAAAGACATAGTTTACCAAGATGGCCGAATACGTAAAATATTGTAGACTTAGAGAGGTACACGGTACAGAATACACTGTGGAACATTCTATGTCGCTTATTTCGTGCCGATGTTTTCCATCATCGTTCTAGCAAGTGATATTGAAACGTAGAAGGTACCGAGCTCTAAATATCTCTATCGTAAATATCTCTATCCTCAGAGAGATGACGTGTTTCTACATTCATCACTGCAACATACGCATGTGCTATCTGTCTACCCTGTTAGAAACTTAACGTGATCTATAATCAGAATAATAATATTCATTGATTAAAAAACAAAAATTGATTTCATAATCGAACATATGCTAACTGCATACTCTTAATTAAACCTTAATAAAACCTTCTGACAGGAGACACGTGTCCAACGAACCTTTTAAGCCTCAATGATGAGTATTGAATCAAAATCTTACGCAACGAATCCGTGATTCTCGGAGCGCGTGTCCCGCGCGTAAACGGGGAACTGTTTACGTTATGGATTTACTAATTTTCAACGTTTTTTACGATATAATAAAATATTTTAACGCTAAAACTGTTAACTCGTTATAATTTACACAGCGTTTCCGTTCCGCCGCCAGTGGGTAAGTTTATTGATACGTAATGACTGACGTATACGTGTATATAGGACGATTAATATGCGAACAGTACTTCAGTGTTAGCGTGGAGCTTACAGCACTGCAATTATCTGCACTCTGGACTATCAATTTACATATAATTGACTAGCTATTAACAGCTTCGTTCGCGTGTTCAAAAGAATTTATTGTGTTCACACGTCATACCGATATGCGCTCGTAATGCTGTCTAAAGCGCTTATTTGAATTAAACGTGTCTTCATGTAGAAATTAGATGTTTTTTCGTGAAAAACAGTAACCTATGACGCTCTCCGGCCCTTCAGCTATCTCCGTACTAAGCATTACATCGATCCGTTGCACCGTTTCAACGTGAAAGACGGACAAACAAATAAACTTTCGCAATTATAATATCAAGTATGCAAGTATGGATATACCGTAGATAATCCGCATTGAAATTGGTGAAGTTAATTACGTGTTTTTATTGAGGTTGAGATTATTATTAGCGTAAAGTTTATCGCGTTAGAGAACGTTTGGAGTTAATTTATTGCTATTTAATGAAGTCATCGCTATACCAGCTATCTCGGTTTCATGTTTCAAAGTTTCATGGTTTTATCTTCGACAGTGACGAACTTTTACAGAAACTTTCACCCCTCCTTTTAGCCCCTTCAATCCACTTTTTCGAGATAAAAGGTAGTCCATATCCTTTCCCGAGGTCACGTCTATCTCGGTGCCAAATTTGACTAAGATCGGTTCAGCGATTTAGGGGTGAGAGCGCAGCAGACAGACAGAGTTACTTTCGCATTCGTGTATAATATCAAGTGGGGATTACCGAGGGCTGGTACGACCCCTAGGCGTTGACAGCCATTGTAAATTGACCCGATAAAGGGTTAAAAGTTCTATCGAAACGAACACGAGATAATTACACTGGATATGTTAGCGAGGGACGGCGTGCGCCCGTCGCAGTGGGCCATTCATTTGCTAATTGTTTCAGTACCTACGTCCAATTTGTTAATTGGAACGCAAAGGGGACGGAATAATCCAATAAGGGTTGAAAAAAACATGTCGCACAACGCGGGTTTTCACTCAGTCGAAAGACAGACAGACTAATCTACTCTCCATAATAGGAGAAAAAAGCTGATAAAAGAATCCCAGCACTTTAAGTGTCATCATCGAGTCAGTTTTATCATCGTCATATACAGTGTGTTCACTCTTTATCCAGCACTCCCAGCGCTCTGTCAAATGAGACCCGATTCGCGTTGCGTCCGGATCGATCGGTAGCGGGTTCTATTTTAGATACGCAAGGTCACGCACGGTAAACAATACTAACAGGTGTTAGTCATGCAGATTAGATACGACGCGGATAAGCTTCGCGTGGGCTGCACTGTTTATCAATAGACTCCTTGTTTACGTGTATATACGCATATCGAGTTCGTAGTGCTGTGGTTAACGAGTGACGCCGAGCCGGCCGATCTGGGTTCGATTCCCCTACCAAGAATTGCACCTGTTTGATTTTCAAATTGCGATTAAATTCCTAACGGAACACTTGATGTTACATACATATTTACATGTATACTTCTATATATGATATATTCATTACGCCGAGAAACAACAAACGTATGTTTGTCCTGGTCGGGAATCGAACCCACGACCTCCACTTTAGTAGTCAGGGCATCTAGCCACTAAAGCAACAGCCCGGTCTGAGCTTTAGATTGTATTTGACTTTAATGTAATTTGTAATGTCTTTAACCTTAACCGTAAACATATGATGGTCAAGTCTTTAGAAACCTGTACAGGATTCGCCACGAGCATTGCCTAGATATTTTGTTGGATCAGCATGATATTGCATAGTTTGCTACATTAGGGTAACCATCCAGCGATGAAAACAATCAAACATATCAAAATAACCAAATTTGATATCGATATCTTCAACGTATCCAAACAGAAAATAACGTTTCACAACTGTGGGATATTAAAATAAAAAAATAAAAAAATATTACATATTTTAATTTAAAAAAAATTACAAAAATATCAAATCTGTAACATGTTGAACATAACGTGAAAAGATACATTATACAAAATAGTTATAAACGGACAGACAGATGTGTTAGGACGTGAGAACACAGAAAATGGTTTGTTACGACAAGTTAAATATTAATTGAAAATTAAACAAGTGAATAATTACGTTTTGAGAACATAAACAAGCTATCGCACTTTTTCTTTTACGGAAATTCTTTTTTGGAAGTTTTTTTTTTTTGAAAAATCATATAAACTTTCTAAATACTTGAAAATGGTACAATTGACAATCCGTCAACGTATTTCTGTATATAATGTGCACTTATTATAATTGATATGTACCAATATGCATATGTATATTATCTTAATGAATATATCCATATTTGTTCGTTGTTATTGTTGTCCATCTATCATGTCAAAATGGAGCACCGAATGGATATGATTTTTAGTGTGGAGATAGTTGAAGTGAGAGTGAAAGACTGCGGTAAAAGGCAAAATATGGCTTGGACTAATAATCTTGTAACATCTTTATATGTAGCCATATTTGTGCAAATAAACGTCTTTGTCTTTGTCTTTGCCTTTGCCTTTGTCTTTATCTCTGTCTCTGTCTTTGAAAGGCTGGATAGCGATATCGGCTATACATAATATTGTCGCGAAAAAATGTCTATTTTCACCAGAAAACACGTTTGAATCCAATACGCGCTAAGATAGCATTATGCATGCATTAATGGTATGACGTATTGATAAAATTAATTCTTTTGACCGACCGGGTAACGGTTAGAGCAGCCCATTAATTGTGCAGATAAACGTTTTGACTTTGCCTTTGTAAGCGCACAGCGGCCGTTATTGTCACACGCGACAACCTGTCACGTGTGCTCAATATCGGACTAAAGCCGTACTGCAACAAGGGAAATTTCGTTATCTCATTTCAAAGTGTGCTGGGAGGTATTTCTCCCGAGCGACGGCTATGTGCATAAAAATGTATGCAGTTTAAAAAAGTTAAAAGAAAATTTAATTTGGGGGTGTACTACACTCCTCTGCCTACCCCTTAGGGGATTACTGGCGTGATGTTACGTTAAAAGAAAATTTTCGAACCGCTTTTTTTGAAATTTACAAAAGCAAACCGAAACCAACATTTAAACGTGCCCTACGGAGTACAAGAATAGAAAACAAAGAAAAAAAATACATTTATTCGTGGATACACACGGAATCATGAAAATACTATCACCCACTCATTACCGAATGACTCCACTGAGATGGGACTAAGTCCTTAATCTTTCCTTTCACGCGTTATTTCTCCTTATTTATCCATAAATTGCCTTAGATAAGGCCACCGTCGCGTAGAGAGGAAGCTTCTTTTACCGTACAGATAATTCTTTGTTTCTTCGTGACATTTTTTGTTCTAGTTATCCAAAATATACCTACTGTATGTATATCATTAAAAGAACCGTTTGATTCTTTTGGACAAAATTTGGATTTATCCCAAATATTATGCTTTTTATGAAACAGAACAAACAAATGCGCTCACTACACGGATATCTGCACTGAGCGGCAATCGAACCCACTACCGCCAGTTTAACAGTCAGTCTCTAACCAGTCGACCACAAAGCTCGGAATATATTAAAATAACATTTTATGTTTTTGACAGTATATGAACGTGATTAACTCTGTACATATTTATGTGTGTGTGTGAATTTCTATTGAAACGCACACAATGACAGCGTCAATTATCGAGGGATTTTTAAGGATTACTCATTACGAATACACACCGTATTCATGCGCGTCTAAAAATGATCGCGACTGAAAGCAAGCAAAAAATACAAAGGTAGAATTGAAGAGCATTACACATATTCCGTCTCTCTGTTCGATAAAAACGTGCGCCACAAAAAGCCATTGTGGATGCCGGCTCTTTGAAGCGAGTGATATTGTCCGAATATAATATGTATAATAAATAGTAATAACAACGGATGAGAATAATCATTGTGATGAAATAGAAACGAAAAAAAACTAAACATATATTTTAGCGCGTGATGTGGCCGCCTAAAGTTGTAAAGTTTACCAATCCGCACTTGGCCAGCGTGGTAGACTACGGTCTAAACCCCACTCACTATGAGAGGAGACCCGGTCCAGCAGTGGACGAATAAAAAGGGTGGAAAAGATATAGACCATGTAAACTTTGAATCAAGAAGTCCCATCGTCAGCATTCAGATTTATATAACCGTTTAATCATATCGATTTACGCAAGTACTTATGTTGTGTTCAATGTATTCGTTACATAAACTTCATAACCTTCAAATGTCATGTTAGTTTGTTATTTACATGTTGGCTATCAAACCAACGTGTTTAGGGTGTACACCATTTGGAATCATGGAATAGGACGTTTTGAACAGAATAATTGTTCTAAAAAATCTGGTCTCATTATCTTAGAATCATCAGAAATGTTGTCATTCTGTCGCCGTTTGAAATTGTTACGAGTTATATTGTAAAATTTTGACGAAAGTATAGTTAAAAAAATGGAAATTATATGTAAATATACAGGTTTTTGCAAAAGTAACACACAAGAAGTAATTTGAAACGTTAAAATTTGTATATTACGCGTTCGATTGGTTTTTTTTTTTTAATCTTTAGATTATCGTACCGCACCTATACAGTTGAACCTGATGATAATACAAGAATAATATAATATTTACTATAGTAAAATACCGAAATATATTAAGATATAAAAACTTACTATATTTGTTAATACTAAATAAATCCTATCGGAACTAAAAGCACGTAGCATTAAAAATGTTGCAACTATAGGAACTTGTAATATTGTACGTGAATATTAGTAACAAAACAAAACCACTTTCATCTAGAATGTTCTAGCACACACGCGTACAAGTAGACGTGGATGAAGTAGAAGGAGAAATTGACAAGAGTGAATAATGTATCTTTCCACTCACTTGACGTGTAGCCGAAGTCGTCTTCTTCCTCTGGGTCCGCCTCCCTCTCCTCTCTGCTGCGTCTGACTGCTCCAGCGGAGGCTCGATCGATCTATGGAGATTGATAAATTCTTAGTAATTAAGAACTCTAGCTATTGAAAACACTACACATAATTGATCTTTGAACACCTTTAACAAAATTGTTTCAATATTATATATACAATCGTTTACGAGAATTAAACTAAGTATCAATATCATTCCTCTGGGTCTGGGTTCAAATCTTGGAGCGCATTTCTGACTTGCGTTTTATAACTTAAATGTTAATATCACTAGCTAACGCTGAAGGAAAACATCGTGACAAAACCTGGCCGCCTTGGAGATGTTATAAAGTATATAATATTTTCTGTGGTGTGTGAAGTCTGCCAAACCGTAGTTTTCCAGAGTGGTGAACTTGGCCTAGAGTAATAAATAGTTTCCCTTGCTTCGGTAACTGATTAATGTTGACGTGTTACCTCAACTCCTGCGTCGGTGTAAATTCTTCCTCCGAGCTGCCTCTCATCTTCGCTCTCACTGTCGCTTTCCGAGTCAGAGTAAACTGGCTTCGGCTTTGGTGGTTCCTGTACGGATGACTCCTTCTTTTCATTGTTCGTTTCAGTAGCCGCTTTTTCCTGTACCGCCTCTGATGTCACCGTTATCTGGTGGGTAATTAGACAACGCTGAGATTCGAGTTTGTTTGCCTTGCTCCTGTTTTATCAGTGAATAGTTTAAAGCTTTTTTAAAGTCTCCGACAAGGTTTAACGATTGTTAATTGTGACTACGACTTAATATAACCTCTGAAGCACGGAAACCTTCATAGAAAGTATGGAGTTACATAGATACAACAATGATAACATTTACATAATAATCGTTTCAAAAAGGTACAGTGTTTTTTAATTTCTAATATAACAATGTTTGTTATAGAAGGAAGAAATCACATGGACTATGAAATATACGGTTACATGATATTTTTGCATAAGTATTTTAGTGACCTATTTAAAAAAAAAATAAGAAAATGTTCGGTGCTGAAATCATATTTCAACATAAATTACCTTGATGCAGCTTACCTTTACTTCAGACTCAGGTGCTCCGCCGGTGGCGGGCGGAGCGGGAGCAGACGCGCCAGCGGGGGCTTGCGCGCTAGCGGGAGCGGGCGCTGCGGCGGATGCCGGTGCGGTTGGCGATTTCCGTTTTTTTGTCGGCGACGGTGTCGAGGCGTCCACGTCGGATGAATCTGTGTTCTATATAAGATATGTATTTATTAATTCTTAATCCTAAAATGGTCTAAGAATTTAGATCAATGCTTAATAGATTGCTGAGAGTTTCAGAAAATGAAGCTCCATTGAAAAACTTATCGATATATTTTTTTTTCTAAACCAAAAAAACAATCAAGTATTTTGTAATAATTCTTTACTAACGATAATTTTACCTCCAAACGTCATTTTTTTTTTATTATTTTATCTGCTTGTTTTGAATTATCTATCTGTATTTCGGGTGTAGTTCACGTACACTGCACGCGCGATAACTGTTCATACATACCCAAGCCTGGAGACTCTGGACTGTGAGCGTGACCGTGTCCCCGGCGGCTTTGATGAGTTGCACGGCCCTTTCGTGCTGCGCGGACCGCACGCATACACCGTCCACTTCCAAAATCCTATCACCTGTCTGTTACAGGAAGTTGATAAACTACAGCCCCTTGCGAGAGACGATAAATATGAGTCACTTTACATCCTTACTAATATTATAAATGTGAATGTAAGTTTGTTTGTTACGCTTTCACGCGAAAACTAGTTAACCGATCATCATGAAACTTACACATATTCTTGGAGGTATTGGAAGTAACATAGGATACTTAAAAAAAAAATTAACTTATGTCCTCGACTTCGTCCGCCAGGAATAGTGACTTTTGGCAGCATTTTAATTTCGTAAGACACTTTTATTGCAAAAGACACTATTTCACGCGGACGCAGTCGCGGGCAAAAGCTAGTATAATGATAAATGGGAAGAATACCACACACGGCAATCCGATTCCAAAACCGACCAGAGATTGTGAGAAGTGGATTAGCATCACCTGTAACTCCCCGCATTTCCCGGCCGGACTGTTCGGCACCACGTTCTTAATGAAAATGCCGAAGATAGCCTTCTCTTGGCCGTCCGCTGAATCGTGTTTAGATATTATGTCGACCTGCAAGCAAATGATGCTTTTAAATTCATCGACAAGAGTAACAGAAGGAAGAAAACAGCACACGTCAAACGAAGATGTAGAAGAACGTCAGGATGGTGAGGATAAAAATATTTGGCATTCAATACG
>DWDX01002091.1:0-16149 GCA_018245675.1 Agara michaeli | reverse complement strand
ACGGGACGTACGTCATATTATGTTTGACAGGTAATTAATATTTGGTACTGCGATGGTAGCGCAGTCTGTCGGATTCAATGTGAAACATTCTAAAATCAACAAATGCTTAAAAATTAATTTAAAAAACATTAACAGTGGACCAAATTGTGAATCCACACCATTCTCAAGTCCCCTTGAACATACATAAAAAATTTCATCAAAATCGGTTCATTTGTTTAGGGGGAGTTCAGTGACATACACACGCCCACAAGAAATATATATATTAAAGATAACATATATTGATACATCAACATATATATACAACTTGATACAGCTTTACAATAATCATTCACTTGACAATGGTGTATTAATTATCTAAATGCCCAGGTAAATAATTTATAATTTGAAAGCAACATTGGAACATACCGATGCTGGCGCAACTAAAATTTGCAATAATTCATCGCTTCTTCATTAAAAAATGCTTAAGCATATATAAATTCTCTCGAAGTCCCTTTAAATAAAATTTATAACTAAAGCTCTTAATTATCATATTAGTACCACGCTAATGAAAGTCGTTTATAATTAAGCGGTGTGTACATTGTCCCTTATTTAAACTGTATTCGTACATAATGGAAAAGTAATTCAATTGATATTTAATAGGAAAAGTCAGTGTATTGAATCAGGGCTTTTGATCGAAAAGCTGATTCGTATTTCTGTCTCCTGTTTTTTTTATATATCCATAACATTCAATTTTATAAATTCAAAGCTCGTATCAGATCCAACGCCGCGAAGTTCGAAATGTAAATTGTATCTACTTAACTGTTTCTGCTTTTATTGAAAATATACAAAAAAAATTTGGACAAAAATATAAAAGTTATATACTACTGGCGACCTAGTAATGTGCATTTCAGTCTCCCACCGAAATTGCTGGTGTTCGAAACCATGCACCTATATTACTATACTATGTTAACTTATATAAAGGCGATTTTAACAAAAAATACCATTTGATATTAGCGGTGAAAGAAAATGTAGTAAGAAAATTGAAGCACCTAAGACTGTACTGTAATGTTTTCTAAGGTTTGTGAAGGTTTAATTTTCATTCCAAGTACAACAGTAGTAATAAAATGACGTAAATGTCGTTATTGAAAAGCGAACAAAATTTGTTTCTGGTTATTATGTTTGAGAACTTTAAAACACAAGAGTTAAGTGAGTCTTTGAATTTTGATCTTGATCTTAGTACTGGCAATCGGTGTTTACTTAAACGAACACCTGGCTCAGCGCAAAATACCTGCCTGCCGTTATATTGCGTCAGTACATAACTTCCGCAACCTCATAAAGATAAGCATACATATAAAGTACGTAGCATCTCATCTTCTATCAATACCTACTTGTTTGAATATGCGTTTATAAGAAACGGAAATCTTAAGTGTTGAACTTTCTTATTTCAAAATTTTATCACCATTTTATATTTCACATTGCAAATGATATCCTGCGCAGTGCTGTCGATCTGTTAAGCTGGAAATGGTACTAAATACATTTGGAGCGTTGCCAGCGACAAGCTGACAAGTTGGCTGATAGTTTCAAACATTGCAGCGTGCGATACCCCAAGTGTCTCTCTAAGAGTTCCGACAAGAAGTGTCATCGTTTAACTTTTCACATAAATCACATAGATCAATAAATAAATATGGAAAATTTAAGCTGCTTAATTTAACTGGCTAAAGCAATACAAATTGAGCTATTGAGAGATTTAAACTGAATACTAGAATAAGTAGTTTTAATTCATGTTAAATAACACTAATAATAAATTTATTAATATAATTAATAAAATAATTTTGTCAGTAACTTAGGACCTACAATAAAATGCAATGCCCTTTGTTAAAATATCTCTACAATTAATATTCAGAAGTAACCATATAATATTACATATACATAGAGTAATATACATAGAGTAACATTAAAAATTAACATTTCAATTTCAATTTCAACTAATTCAGGTGATTTTATCTTGTTAAAGAGCCGAAATAATTATTAAGTCGGGGAATGAACGGGATTTCTAGTCGTTTGTGGGCTCAATTAACAGCTCAGACAGATGTTTTTACTCTTTGCACCTATATTTTGTAGAGTATATGAAAAACAATACATACATTTACAGCAATATAAACAATACATTTGCCTGAAAGCAATAAAATGTTTCAAATCTATGGTGCGTTGACTGAAATGTTACAACGAAGTATAGCAATATTACAAATTTAGCCGAAGCTCGAATTGTCTAGAAGGAAAGTTATGCTCTCAGTAACAATTTAAATAATCGAGGGATACAATAAACCCGGAGGCACGATATATTGCGACTTGAGTGGCCGCCATTTGAGGGCGCTGTACAAACAGCGGGAGACTAATTGCAGTTTGATCAACCAACGCCGACACAGACGCCAACTTCCCTTGTTTATGGGTGATTATGCTCTATAATATCAGAAGATTGTTTGTCCAACATTGATAATAGCATATTATAATAATCTTGTATACATATGCTGTAATCTGTCAGTTTTTATTATGTTTAGCCGTTATCTGCTCAGTATGTAGCGAACAAAGTCAATGTACTCATTGTAACTTTAGGTAGTTACTGGTAATGGAACTTGTAATAGGAAATCACCAAATTTCCTTGAGGTACATTTTGGTTATCATTATCAATAACTCAGTGAACATGTTTTAATAGTAAAAACAGCAATATTCATACTTAAAATTAAATAATTTTTTTTTTTAATATATTGGGAAACCTTACAGTTTATACGATATAATTATCTCTTATATATTTAGCCGGGACATGTGAGTGATCGCCACAATATGAGGGTGGTGTTGAAACACTCAAGGAATAATGAGAGTTTGACAACGTGCCAACTTGGCCCTTAGCGCTGTGGGGGTTAAGGACAACGAAAATGTTTGTAACTAGTAAATCGTTGCTCTAAAAATATGTACCTCGGAAATCTTGATAGAAGCAGTTTGCACTAAACTGTCCATACATAAATACAATTGTTATGGTCGTACGATTTTAGTACCTTTAGTTTTCCTGCTGTCATTTTCGGCGCAACTAAATTTTTGATTTACATAACAATGTCCTATTAAATATTTATAAGTAGCTAAATGGAGCAGCAGTGATAGCCTTGTCGTTAATCTTAAATCTAAAACACGTTTACGGATGCAAATGGACATTGTTGCGATGGATGCAGTGTTCCAATGGCTTTTTAAACCGCTCATGAACTAACAAACATTTACTGTTCAATGTTTATGTGAACTTACGTGCAAGTTGTAAATGTATTCCAGTATACATTTAACAAACTAGTTTTAGTCAGAAAACTATGCTGTGGAAACTCGAGCGCTAAAATGTTTGTGTCGGACAAGCGTAATCCTTTAAAGTGTCGGGGGGTAAGTTGACGCTAGAGTCCCACTCATTAGACTTCTAGTGTGCACAATGTCATCTATTGAGAAGTAACAGTCACCTAAAGTTCTACTGCTAAGTGATTGAATCAGTGTTGTACCAACGCTATTAATACACTCGGGGGCTAAACTAGGCTCACAATTATTGTTAAGATATATATACTACATATATTTTACGTATTGGAATATAAGTTTTATAATTTAAACGGAAAAAAATACAGTTTGATACCCTATGTTACGAATATTATACTGATTAGTGTAAGTTAGTGTATGTTTCTAATGTAAAAACAATAGATTTTTATAAAAAGTATATGCGGTTCTTGACCAAAAACCATTTCTTAACATTTATCTGGCTGTTTCTTCTACCTAATCTCAAAATCCGAATATTAGATAAAATTGTAGTCCACACTTGTGATTGGAAATTTATCCTTAAAAACAGACCGGTAGCTAATTTATCATTACTTCAAAATAGGTATAATTTCACTACAAGAATGAATTGAAAAGTACAATAATAGTTACCTAACCATACAACCATACAACGGAGTTTGTACCCTAAAGCTGTAACTAAATAAGTACAAAGTTTATACATATTCATGCTTCCTGCACTAAACTACTAGTGAGTAGAACTTGGAGTTCAAGTTAAACCAACCGATTATTACTTGCAACCAATTAAGATATTGGTAATCTATGATGCTCTAGTCTAAAACAAGATGGCGCGTGGTCAAACGCGCTTTGTCTCCTACTGGTAGTGTAGCGCTCTTTAGCGGTAGCCACTTACGTTGTCTTTGTATACATAGAAGTCTACCTCTTATTTTACGGAATCAGTTAGTGCTATAGTGAGCTAATGTGTTGATTTGCACGCAGCAACATATAAAAAAAATGTATTATTCATAGGATTTATAAGAATAATAATCAATATTTAGTTATACATATATAACGACTAGTAATCCGCTAATATGTATTTACTGAGTGTAGGGTTTTGATATTGTGAATTAGGTAATTGCGCAATCTACACGCATGATCATTACAAACGTAGACATTCGTAACTAGGAATTTAAGAAAACAGTTTTATTATTTTATGAGAGTAGCAAACGAACAAGCAGCAAGTATTGAAAATTACGTGCAATATAAAAGATCTTGGATGAACTTTAATTAGTATCCCGGTGTTTATACATCGCCGTAGTTTGGCCATTCCGCTTGCAATACTGATCCCTATTGTGGGGGTAATTTCTTCTTTTCTTCATGCTATAGATATAATCTTGGTGCTAGAATGGTAATGAGATTAGTGTTTCTGCACGAGCTTGCCGCGATGAGTTTAACATAACCGTGTAATGTTAGATTTACTATATGTGTAGGTTTTTAATATACATTAAAATTGAATGAACAAAAGAAAAATAACACATTTTCCAGCCTTTCAGTGTCAAAAGCACTAAAAAGCAGCAGAGGCAACTCAGAAACTGTAGCGACGTAAACTGAGTCACACTATAAACATTGTATGATACAAAGTTAACAGATTAATGGCTAAAACATATTTGAACGAGTCACATTTATACTGTTTAACGATTGTGTTTACCGCGGACTGTACGTACTATCTAAAGCAAGCGAGACGGGACTATTTACACTGCAACTAACGCCGACTTTAGAGACCTAGACAAATAAGTGCCATTTAATGGTAGATAAATAATTTTACTATTTTGACACTTCAGTATTGAAATACAAAAATTGTCTTCACACTCCCTAAAAACTCATCATCTGTTTCATATATTCATATTATAAATAGATATTTAAATATATCCACAAATTGACGTTATATTCTGCTTCGTTTTACCTTCATTCTGTCATCGGAATATAAATGACAGTAAATTCATAAATGTATAAAGCTGAAGATGCATCGTTAAAATAATTATCTGTTTTCTGTTCTGTATGTGTACGTGCAGAGGAAAATTCTCTTTTCATGATATAAAATGTATTGTGTACACTGGTCTTAACGTGCATCGCAGAAGCGCTTAAGCTGCGTGTCCATTATGTCAGCTCACCTCGCGCTTTATAAAGCACAATACCCGCGGCGGAGTTATTTTGTAAAATCTTTTCAACTTTAGCTCTCTTGTGAAAATTCACGATCTTTTCGAGTGAAATTTATCAGGGCTTTTCCCTTGACATGTTACAAGGATGTGACCAACTTTACGAAATTGATATTTAGATCGTTTTTAAATAGGCGTGGTCGCAATATTGAATGTCTATTATAATTTAAAAGCTGAAGAGGTTGAATACGCCCATCTTTGGATCTATGTGCCATATTTTGAAATTCGTTTTTTGCCGTTTAGAGCCTTTTTATTGAGGGAGGTCAAAGGCTATGGGGTAACGGTAAACAACATTCCAATTAATTACACGTTTCGAAATTAAACTTTATGATTGTGTATCAGAAATATGTATACTAATGAATTAATAAATTGCATAATGCTTTCACGTTCTTTTAATTAATTAAGCTTCGGTGTATGTTGGAAATATTTAATTTGAATAATGGATCCGTTGCGTACATATTATATAATGATGCTGATAGAAATGTGATGTGTTGAAAAATTAATTAAATTCATATTAATCATTTAATTACATTAGTTTACCATTTGGCGTTAGAGTTTAAGTCCTACTGACTTATGTTCTTCGGAAAGAACTTTGTTGTAATTCTATTTCAGATATGGATATCCTTGGGCTACGGTGACCTCTAAATACATATCTGGTCGCAAGGCCGCTTGCGCTTTTGTTACTTGATTACTAATTTTTATCTTATACAGAAGTGAGCGAGTTGAGTGTATGTATGTACCTTATGATGAATAAAACAATTTGAATTTGAATTTAAAAGGTGACGAAGAGGTGAAGTAGAAGTTCAGATTTCATTGTCCCACTCTCGAGATATGGTGGGTCGAATTACGGGCATGATTCGAATTGACATTATAAGGATATGTAGGTTTTAAGATTGAATATCACTCGTCGTAATGTGGAAGAAAATGTTGTGAGAAAAGCTGCGCGTAGATAGTTCTCGATTGAGAACGTTTCAGTTGTGGTTTAATTGTGATTTATGTATGGTATAATACAAAATAATAATAATATAATATAATAATTGTATACTAATTTATTAGACTGTGTGACGTCACAGCCCATAACATAGGAATAGCCCAAATGGCGGACGTACAAATTGCTCGTAATTGTTTGCTATTTTTTTAATTTGTGTTTTGCTAAATATAGCTTTTTTGGAGCTGAATATTTCGGCTGTCGTATACAAATTTAAAAAGTATATAAGTACATATTATATTGTATATTTGGAAGGCAATTCGAGGTACGCTTGCGAAAGAAACGTATTCATCTATATTATTTTAAACTTAATTTAAACTTCGAACACACAATATGGTAAGTGATGTGCATATACCGTATTGAGACGAAACATACTCGTCGTAATGAAAGCTGGATCATTATGGTGTCTAGACGGGAAGTAATGCAATAAGCCTTTTCTTTTCAGAACAAAGAGGGTTTGTAGTATTTCATATCTCTAGCTGAAATAGCTCTTTCACTAAGGCATATACGTCCTTTTGACATTGGGTTCCGCAAAAAATCCATTCTGTTAATAGTATGAGGTGATCGAACGTAAGGTACGTTATTCATATTATTGACGATTATTGAGTAGCCTATTGATCCAGGTGTAGGTGAAACTGGTTTCTGAATTAAAGCTTCATAAGTTCGATTCCTAGAAATGGATGTTTGGTGAGCACTTGTATTTTTTCTATGTTTGGGGGTAATAGTATGTTTTTAGGAATTCAATTAATAACATGAAATTTATGAGTCTGGTTAACATAACACACGCTTTGCCTACTTTAAGATTAAATATTTTTATTATTAGAAATATGTCAGTAACTATTCATTGCATAGCGACCGTTAGAGCATGATGTTTGTTCAGCTTATTTAGTTTTTCATTAACTAACAGTCGAATTAAGCTGCTGTAGTTGAATAGAGTGATTAATCTCATTTAAATTTAAAACAAGTTCAAGCAAGTCATGTAGTTGATAATTAGTGCAAAGTATACCGTTCCATTTATCAGTATATCAAGGCTGTAGCGGTGCTTTTCGTACACCTTTCACATTTCCCTAACTTATAGGTACATGTATGTAGTTAAACCATATGTATTTATACAATAACATAAGGCAGCAAACGGGCCACCTAATGGTAAGTGGTCGTCACTTATGAACGCAACACCCAAAGCAAACGCGAGGAACAAACAATTGAAGAAATCTCTCTCTACAAAGACTACAGCAATGTGTCAAGGCAAAGCAAATGTAAAAAGATTATTTCACTATATTATAAAAAAAGCTGTTACTCGTTTCCTTTGGCTATGCAAAATGCAATGTAGTTTCGAATACTGTATTCATTTTCGTGGTTGCTCATTAATTTTAGAGAGACAGAAAAACTAGTAGGTAAACATGTCTCACCAGTCTGAATTTACATCGTCGGACCAATAGCACTTTCATATAAAGACAATACTTAATACAATCTAGATGACAAGTAATACTCAAAGTACTGAGACAATCACATTTGTAGCTCAGAGAAAAGACGCTTTGTAGCTTCACACCTTTTTGATCAAACAATCTTTGACATGTTAAAAGCTGCTACAGTTATTTTAAAGTTTCTGCTCATAGCAGTTATAAAAAATGTTAAAACCTGGAGACCAAATTTTATTTGAAAACCGAATTTAGGAACAAAATAATAATGGCTATACATATAAGCATTATTTTCCAGTTCTTAAGCACCTATAACCATAGATTGGATATGTTCTATTTGATATTATCCTTAATGCATGTGTGACAGTGTTTAATAAGGCAATATGTTAAGTGTGACGTAATAGTGTGGACTGAGCCTTCCACAAAATATTACACATTCTAATTACAACTTTTTTTACGTCAAGTGCTAGGCACAAACAAACAAACCCGAACCTAATGCGCAGCTTCCGATAAAAGGACTATTGTGCCAAATTGTTGATATTCAAAACAGTGTCAACATAATGAAATTTCAAAAGAGTATTATTTAAACGTGTAGGAAACCGTGAAAAATCTCCAAGGACTTATTTCATATTAGATAAAGCATTTTATTCTCCGCTAAACAGACAAATCGGATTACGAGTGGATTAGCTTGTCGCTATAAATCTTATTACGAGATACTGTAAGCTTATTTGCATGATTTAAATTTGGATAGTAGAGTGTAAGCAACGAGCACTTAGGCTAAATTGACTATGGAAGTACAAAATGTGCGTAAATATATACAGCTGGCAATCCTTATAAATTTTACACGGAAATTACACAAGACAGACACTCATTATCGTAATAAAACACGATAATGTAATGAGTTACGATTGTTCTGGTTCAAATTTTTGAAAATTACAAAAACATTTTATTTAACATCGGTTAAAGCTTACTCTGTTATAGTTTTGCCTACTTGTATATAAGTTAATAAAATATTATTATTGATTATTTTTGTTGTAGCAATCGATCCATAATTTTTAATGAATTATTAAAACTTTTTAAGTCAGTCTCAATCTGCCACTAACACTTTTACATTGTCTGTATAAAAAATATAAATATACTTTGTCGGTAACTTAAAACATATGCTGGAACTATGTTCCCGGTGTAAAAGTTGTAGTTTGGTGTATTATTTATATCGTGCTATAGACAATAATAGACATACTTCAGCTAAGCAGCAGGCTTAGCAGTAGAAACAGAAGTACCTACTTGCATCTATTTAACTCCGTTAATCGAATCTCATGTAATTTCTCCGATAATATACACCTACCTATAGGTATGTTTAATTTTGCCAAAACATACATACCTCTAAATGTATTACTAACGGTTTGTAAATATCTATAACATTTTGGGCGATGATATAAGTATTATTATTGTTATTGCAATTAAAACACCCAAAAAAATATTTCGTTTGTTTTATATACATATTTAAGTAATAGATTATTATGACAGGTTATTACGATTAAAATCTAGATTTCTTTTTTTTTCCTCGTCGTATCAAATTATTGTCGTGATCAATTTCTTCAGGAGGAGGCTTGGTTTCGTCACAGCAATTATCGCAACATTTCAAATTAATACCGCCGTCTCTGTAGCAAATGAATTTAAAATTATTTTTCGTATAAATTCTTTTGCAATTAAGTGTACAAGCATTTTTAAGGGACAATTGAATTCTGAATTTAAATTCAAAGTGAAATCACCCGTATATTGTTTCGGACGTGCGTTCGGAAAAATGCTATAGAATTTATAATAATTGTTGAACATTGTTGGAAGACATGGTTGACCTAAAACTACCGATGGACCGCTGCCCAGTAACACTGCCCCGGACAGATACCTACTTGAAAAATACCAGGAAAGATACTTGTCTTCCGCGTAAGCTGTTAATGTAACTAATTCCCTAGTATAAACTAAAGTCTATTAAATCAAATAAAATATTTATGTATGTACATGGAATTATCATGGTAAGCCAGTTTTGTATATTTATTATCTTATTACATTAATGGCACTTTCTACGCAACTCGATAAATATAGGTAGGTAATTGTTACAGATTTTACAGAGCGGGCGTCGGCTAGAGTTTTCTTCAATTGTCCATCTTTTCTTTGTCCCGTTCAATTTGTAATTGTTAGGTTTTTAATATCCTCCTCCAATCTACCAAGCTGTCCACCTTTAATACGGTTATTTAAAAAGAACTAAATTGCATGTCGTAACGTGCAGTATGACGTACGTTGCTACTTTAAGCTCTTCTAAAATTAGTCGTATTTTAAAAAAGTATGTACCAACTAACAACAACCGCCAGCTTTAAAAAAGTGTAATTACCAACATGAGAGCGGTCTTTAGTGGCGACCTAATTTGAGACTTGTTTATAAGTGCCTGCTTTCGCAATACGTCTGGGCTACACACGTAGTTACGTACAGTTTTTTACTTGCAGTGAATAACGAGGCTTGCATGACACAAACGAAATGTCATGTTTCAGAACATCGGGGAAACTCCGTCGCTTTTCATAAATATTTAGTGTATTATTAGTAATAACTTATTTCTAAGTAAAGAGATAATAATTGATAACTAGTAGTACACGAAAATTCTGTAATTTTAAACAAGCAAACTTGTATATCATTATAAAGAGTATATAATTTATAGCGGAAACATTCATTTGAAACAACGCTGCGTTAGTCAGACCTAAGGTTCTGTTTATTCAATCATGTCAGAACAAAATCCAGACTTTACTAGAAACTGGTGTTAGATCTGCGTCTTACGGAACAAGCGAAGGAAATGAGAAAGGATATTATAGTTGTAGAGATGCCAATAAATTTCCAATAGACGAGTTTTGAACAAGCTTTCCATACGTTTAGTAGGGAATTTTCAAGGATATTTATTTGCTGATAATTTCTATCGAAAACTTTGATTAATCAAAAAAGTTACTTTTTTCGGACTTTTGTTTCATACAATGATCAAGTTTACATTAAAACGGCAAATGATAAATTCGTTAATGATATCAATCTCTTTATAAACTTTGTAAAAAATTAACACAACAAAATGCTGGCTTGCTCTTTCCTGGCTAAAATCGACTACACTATGTATAAATGAGCTTTATAAAACGAAGGGAAGTAAATAGATTCGGTCTCCCGGGTTAAGTTTTCTATTTAAGAGTGTACGTTGATAAATGTTTCCTGTATCTTAATGGGAATAGTAAATGCACTGATCCGCTGCCACACGTTCAATTTGTTTAAGTCAGTTTATGTTCCAGTACAAGCAATATGTATTTTTAAAGTTACAGATAAAAATAATATATTTTCAGTTATTTAATTCTACTTTTATTATTTGGCGACGGTAATTATTTATGATATCAAGCCATACTTACACATACGCATTACACAATTGGACATACATACTATTGACTTTTAATAAGACATTACCTAACCTATTATAAGCGTTATAATTTAATCGAAAGTTATGTTATTTCGAGCTATCCATCTATACGTAAAAGCGCATAAATATTATAAAAAAAACGTAACATCACGCCTGTAATCCCCTAAGGGGTAGGCAGAGGAGTGTTGTAATACACCCCCACATTTCACCAGTTACGTTTAAGTCCCACAATGGAATAGGTGGTGAGCCTACCCTATACTGTATTTACAAGACATTTTTAAAAATAAAACAAGTGAACACATATACTCAAAATCTTTAATAAACCTTTTTCGTGCTATGAAAGTGGTAAAAATAAGATACCTATACACCTTACATAATACTTAAAGCCGGGTTTAGTTCACACGTTCATAATTTTACAGTTTTACAATGCAATATGCATTCGCATTTGAATTGCTGGTACACAATATACTTGAAAAGCAATAAAAAAATGATAAACATTTAAGAGAAAAACGTATATAGAGTAGACCATAATTACCTTAAACTTGATTATTAGGAAACAATCCTTTGATATATTTCCTTCAATATACAACACGCGCTTATAAAATACAAATCCCAATTTTTTTGCTCAAATATAACTTTTTTAATACTTTTTAGACTTCTTAGCCGATAAAAGGATTGGTGATGAAAATGATGATGTGGTTGATGATTACATTGTGTATTAAAGCCTCTCGATTGCAATCTTTTTCGGTATATATCACATTACAGAAAACTTCTAGGTCCAATAGCTTAGACAAATAAAAGAGAATTTATTTCACCCAGTTCCACTAGATTCCTTACTATAATGTTCAATAAACTTCTCTAAATTCAAGTAAACTAGCCACTGGCTGAAAAGGAAAACCATGCGAAAACTAATTTAAAAAAAAAATATCATACGTACTATTGTTACAAATGTCGAAAACGGAACGTTATAATAATATGGCATTTAAGTCAAAGTAACTTAATGACATCGCTGTAGGGTATAATACATTTACATGAGTGAATTTTTCTTTTAAAGGCTATGCAATTTAATAAAACTGAATCAAACGATTTATCTATTAACAAAAGAGTCGCTAACTTGAACCACGTTAGTGCAGAGAAATTCGAGACGGGGCGCCATACTTTTAAATTTCCTTTTAAATTGCCGCATCGTGCAAAATTAACAATAATAACCATGTATACACAAAAAAAGTACAAGCCTTAAATCCCCAAATAAATTTATAGCTATATATTTTCAGGTTAATATTTTCCCGCGTTATTTACAATCACCATAGACATAGACCATGTTTTCAGTATTGTATGTTTTGGTCCTTTCTCACATAATCTATCTGATATATGACAGAAAGAGACGAAACGTCCATCCAAAGCTAAAACATGGTTTATGAATATAGGTGTTTATTTCAATTATTGTTCATTATATCTTTAATATCAGATTAAGTTTATATACATAGGTACTAAAGTGGTTTTTAAACTCTAAACATTTATTAACACATTCAAAATTTATATACATTTAAAAATAATTACTATCACATTGCTAAATTTTACATCTTAACACTATTAAATCCACTTAAAGTAAAAGTCTAAAATATGGAATCACATGCAATATTGAGCCAATTGTATCAACGGTCACGACCATGACCACAATTATCAGGGAAACAATTCCTTGTAGGTGAATTTTGATGTTATTTTATTCGCCATTTCCGTGAACAGATCGGCGAGACTGCGCTCGAGCACCGGACTGATCTCTTGCAGGAACACTTGGGAGTTCTCGTTTATGATCCGGTTGGTGGCCGGCCCGAGGACCGGGTCGCCGTCGAACAGATTGGTCAGATAGATGGACGACTGACCGACGCGCAGCTTCACCTTGAACGGGTCGAACTTGAGATACTCATCGTCCCCGCGCATCTCCTTGTTGCCTCTCATCGTGACGTTGCACGCATAGTCCTCTGCAACGTAAGGAGTATCAACTTATATGTATACCAAATTCTTCTCACTTTCCACTTTCAATTAAATTTACAAAAACCAATATGTACATAAAAAAGTGTCGACCTAACATTTAACATTTAACTTTCAAAGCGACGAATTTTCATACAATATTTCTACCCATATATTAAAGTTCAGGATTCCACTTTCTACGAATATACTCGTATATTGCACTTGTCTAGCGTGAGCGACAATGGCCAACCTTATGGACAACTTTATTATAAAAGACCTAGGCTGGGATTTAATAATAATAAAGTTTGGTAAACACCTTAAAAACACACATTTGTACCCACACACAAATGAATATGTATAAATCACTAATTAATTAACCTTAATTGTAATTTATTGCCTAGGTGCATAAGCGGGGCACCCTGTAACATAAGTCTTTCAACCCAAGATACCATCCACCAACTCCTGGGACGATCTTGTAAAACTAAATTGAAACGAATAGAATATTCTTAATTTAAATTTTTGTTTTTTTTTAAATGTATCACACGTACTGAAGTGTCCAGTGATGTTCCCCCTGCCCTGCAGCCGCAGCAGCAGCACGTGTATGTCCATCTTGTACTTGCCGTGGAAGTCCAGTCGCGGGAGCAGCAGCTTGAAGTCAAACCGATTGTTGTCCAGATCCGACCTGTAATTTGAAATTTAGCTGGATGATGGATGATAGCAGTTTGGGTGAAACAATACAATGGGGGTGCTCTAGGCCTTTTGTCTTAACAGTAGACTTTAAAAAATCTGCCACGAAACGAAAGGTTTTTATCCATACTAACATTATAAATGCGAAAATATATCTGTCTGATTAACCGATTAGCCTATTGTGATGCTATTTGGTTTGGTGATAGCCGAGAATGAATTTTTTTCTCAATATTCCCACATAATCCACGCATTTAACTCCGCAGAGAGCAGCTAGTATAAAACAATAAACATATTTGTATGTATGTTATGTAACGATGCCAGACTAATGACACAAACGGAAACATAACGTCAACACAAATAAGTAGATTGCTCACGTAAGTAGCTTAGTTCTACCATAATGTAACGTATTCGTCAAAACATTGATTAATGAGTAACATAATGGCCTTATTATCAACATTTTAATGTACGACAGTTATTATGAAAACAATAGGGTTCACACATATCATATGGTTGAGGGTTGACACATATTACATGGTCGAAGTTGACACGTATCATATGGTTGAGGGTTGATACTTATATCGTGTGATTATTATTTTAAGAACACTAAGACTCAGCCAAGATCATAGGTAAAAGATAGTGAACAGATAAAAAAAAGTTTTTTTTTAATATTTTAAGCTTGCAAACCGGCAGACGGGTCACCGGATGGTAAGCGGTCACGGTCGCTTGTGCACATGTGCAATACTAGACAAGTTGGCAAAGCATTGCCGGTTTCGAAGGAGAGCTCTTTCACACATGTCTCGAAGAGCCCTATGTCACAGCGTTCCGACAATACCTACATCTATTCACACTTGCATTTTCATCTGTTTTGTGATCCTTTCAATGTTCTTTACCCTCACATTATTGCACCAATACTCTACTACAACCTGTACTTCTTAATACTTGTTACTTACGTTAGTTCCTCGATGATGAAGTTGCTCGGTCCCCGGACCTTGACGTCGTTGACCACCGCAGTCAGCTTGGCGCCTTGCGGCCCTCGCGCCAGCGCGATCTGCCCCAGGGAAAGCGGCTCGATACCTGGTACATCCAGCTCCGGGATACCCTGGGAAATGGAGGAAGAGGGGGTTATAACAATATGTCTATAGCAGTATATAACAAGGACAAGTAGCTGTTACGCCCGTCTTCGCCCGCGTGTTGTTCACACGGCATACAATTATTGCACCCTTAACGCCATCTGTAACTATTTGATTAAAGCGTGTTTTTCTATGAAAATTCGATATTTTCCCGCGAAAAAGAGCCTATATCACTCTCCAACCCTTCAACTACCTGCATACCAAAAATCACATCGATCCGTTGAGCTGTGTTGACGTGTAAGAAGGACAAACAAACAAACAAACACACTCTTCCATTTATAATAGCAGAACAGATATTTATAATAACAAAAAAATATTCTATATAAAATTACAATTGTACGATATGTTCGGGAACCTGGCAATAATGTTCTTCACGCAGATCACACGTATTTCAATAGCTATTGCTTCACGATAGAAAGAGATGTCACGGTGATACTGTGTCAACAGGTGAGGGAGGGAGAATTCTGGTCGATCTTACCCCCTCCCTTATATGCGCCCATGTAAACCGCCAAACGTAAACAAATGCGCCACTAACTGTGTTTGCAGCATCGCGAGTAACGTCTTAAACACGCTTGTCCCGTGTTGTGAAATCGTGACAATGACATACTTTCCAATTTACCCGCAAATATTTTCATTCCGCTTCAGCGATCGCCCGCTGATAGCGAAGGTTACGTTCCGTTCGATCGTGTCAAATAAACATTGTTGCAACACGACACGTGCAACGTGGGTCCGTTTATGGTGCTTATGAACGGACTTTTAATTAATGTAACGCATTACTGTAGTACTAGATTTTGTCCGCGAATTCCTCCCGCGCCCGCCGCAAAAAATGTAATTATTTAGGACATCATATTAGAATCCTCGATGATAACAGTATTTCTCTACTATATAATGGGTGTTATTATACATATAAACCTACCTCTCGAATCACTCTAACCATTAAAAAAACCGCATCAAAATCCGTTGCGTAGTTTTAAAGATCTAAGCATACATAGGGACATAGGGACAGTGGAAAGCGACTTTGTTT
>DWDX01002090.1:0-16154 GCA_018245675.1 Agara michaeli | reverse complement strand
TGTACATATTTTTTATGAAGTTTATCATTTGATTGTTTTTAGATATGTGTATAGAGGATATTTAATGAATTTACAGAAACGTCAACAATAATAGGGCTATATTATTTTAGTATAAAACATTGAAAATAAGCTGAACCACTGGGAGGTGCCTCGGGGCCGACGTGAGTCGAGAGCCAAGCGAGCGTTCCCAGTCCACACCGAAAGGTGCATCCGGAATCGTAATTAGCAACTCTATAAACCGTGACAGCTAAATAATAATTTATACTTATTACTGTAACAGGAATTCAAAACAAAATTAGTTTATTTAAACATAAAATGTCAAAAACATGCAGATCCACCAGAAACTGTAGCGAGTCAGTGGAAACGTGACGCGCGTGCTAACAGCGCCCGGTCCGCGCTCAGGAATACTAGCGGAATTGTAATTACAAACTCCGATGAATCATGACATCTTGTGTATAATTCAGTAATGTACGTTCCGTAGCTGTAATTCAATAAAAAAACAGACCGATGAAATTTACACGTCCAACGTCCATAAATAACTACTATCGTTATCATCTGCCACTCTTTAATACGATTTTGCTCAACGGATGCTAAATCAAATAACAGATGTTTTAGTGTCTCCACAGATAATATATTATGAATACATTTTTGCTTCCAATACTCCTTGTTTGTGTAAACTGTAACTGCCAAATTTTACTCCGCAATATTCATAATAAGGTTATGTAGAAAGTGTACTGATCATGAATTGATAAAAAGATGTTATATATAAATCTCTCTTCATCCGCAGCTTAATTCACGTTCTGGTAAATTTTCTTAAAACACGACACACCTGTCTTTTAAAAAGGTTAATAAGATAATGCTATTATTGTCCTGTTATACGAGTACATACCTTGCCTAGTTCATTTACGTTAGTTTACATTTTATTTATTCAACATTCACCTAGAGCATGAAATATTAATTTTTAGGTCTTTACTTTATTTATTTTCTTTCTTTTCTTTTTCTTTTTTATTCTCAGTCCATAACTGAGCCGACAAATTCTTTATGAATTAACTCCAGAAGGAAGAGAGTATAAGCATATAAAGCATGTATTACACATGTTAAAAGTATACTATGAAGAAATAGTTATTGTTCATCATAAGAACTACTTTATTTCATCGCAGTAATCATGTGTTCACCTAATATTATACTATATATCGTTTTGCGACCGACTGGCGACATAGCTTTACCAGCACTTTTAATATTTATAAGAATACCTAACCTATCATGGCGGTTGAGTGTGGTGCTTCAGCGGTATATGTGAAAATGCGATGTAATGAAAATGCGTAAATGTCAAGGAGGCAGTAATGTCAATAGACTAGGATCAATGATTATTGAACACGGGTTTCTTCTCAGAATGAGAAGTGTTAAGGTCATAATCTGTCACGTCGACATAGTATACATATATGGCAAATTTCACACGCCTTCGAGAATATTACGGAAATCTCTAAAGTGTATTAGTGACCCCACGATGTTTTCTTATAACGTCGTTGCAATTGATGTACTCGTATATAATTATAAGAAAGCATTGCAAAGAAGACCTTTGGAGTGGCAAGCTGAAGTCTAGACCACTGCGAAATCACTACATTATTGCGATGACCTTGCTACAGTTTTGCCACAATCTATGTATTCATATTCAATTTTGCTTGGCGCGGAACTTACATTTTAGTAGTAAAGTTCATTTATATTGCTCAGTAAATTCTTCCTTGTTGTTGCCAGAGTAATAAAATGTCTGCAAGTAAATTTATAACTTACTCTTTTAGATTTCCATTTAGATACATCGTTGCTACTTAATTTATCATATAAATTATCATTCTACAAGACATAGGGAATAGGATATTGTTTTATTTTTCCTAATGACCAAACAAGCGATGACGTAGTTATTGACTAATGTGTTTGGCGCGATTATACTCGTAGGATCTACAGATAACGCTATCGCGGTGAGATATGGCAGGTACGTAACGTGTAGAGGCTCTCATGTCCAGTCGTCATGTTAAGATGACAGTCATTAAGCCTGCCTGACAGCTATAAGTTAGTACTACGCTTTGCGCTAAGTGCTCCACCACAAGTGTGGTCCCTATGCAATTAAACTTAGTTAAGTCAAGTTTCTAACCGAGATCTCGACGTAGTAAATGTGTTCGTAGATCCCACGTAATTGGTGTTCGTTTTAAGAACTAGTAAAGTGAAATGTCTATTAGAAACTGTGAAGAATATATCATAATACAAAGTATGACTCATGGACGTTTATTTTATGAAAAGAACAAGAAGTTGCTTACAGATTATATTACGTAAAGTAGACTTTGCTGTCAGTTTTATCTAACATCAATCATAAGTGGCAGTGTAACTATATGAACTCTGCTTCTAAGTAGCAAAAATAAATACTGCTGCAACTGTCGAAATCCTGAAAGAAAAAGTTTGATCTACAGAGAAAAGCAAAATCATCATCAACCTATTTACCGTTACCCTGTTCCCTTAAAGAAGAACCCGTACGTAAATTCCAAAACAGTAACAATATAATAAGGCAGTTTGAATGAGAGAGATTTTAATTATCTGGATAGATTATTGAAGTTATTATTGCATTTCTACTCCGGACCTCAACTGACATAAAATTTTATTGAATTTAACGATACTGTACAATTATGGACGAATATCAGTGGTGTAATAGGACGTATAATTGCTTAATACCGTTTTAAGTTAAGGTTTGAGTAGAGGTAAGCCAGGGACATTGGCTGCGTGATAGATGCGCTTAGGGGCTATCAACTGTTATTGTCCTATAAGCAGTAATAATGTGTCAATTCGATTTTCCGTTTCTGCAGAGAACATTAACGGGATATTAAACAAATGTAAAATTTAAATGAAACAACGTTGTAATATTCAATACTTTGATTGTGGAAAATGTACATCGGGTTTTAACAATTGGTCGAAAAGAACATTCGTTAAAACCTGTTTTTTAATAAGTTTTTTATCAATAATAATATTTTGTTTAAGAGTGACATTTTTAATTGCTTCTTATAGATGTTTCATTCATAATTATAAGGTGCTTTGCCAGTAAACGTTTATCAGCTTAATTAAACTCTTTGATAGTCGTATCCACGTTGTGTAAAATTTTAAATTATTCTTTTTAATAGCTCCATAATAAATATGATTATGTCAATTTGTTACAAAAACTGGAAGAAGAATATGTAACTGTCGAATTACTATATAAATATGTATCTACATATACATAGCCAACACAACCCGTTGGATGATCAAGACCAAAGTTTATTAATCTTATTCATACCATAGATTTTCGCGTCCGTGAAAAGGGGAGCCGCGCTGTAATGATCTATGCGGCCGACCATTTTACCCATGACCGAGCACGAGCCATCTCCGTCAGCGCACTGTCCGAAATAATCCATCAGCACAAGACTCGTCAGCTCGCAAACCGTGACGAGCACGACGAGCCACAATGAATGAACGTGGTGAGACCGCCAACTTTTGTTAGCAATCTTCCGCACGCACCTGGCAACTACTACTATATTATATTCATCGTAAATATACTATATCATAAGTAAAGCATACATACAAGTCGTAGTTACTACACAAATTATGTATTTTACAAAAGCTATAGCTTACATGCATACACGCTAGAGATAAATTTAGGCAGGTATATTTGCAAAGCATTTCGCTAAGAAGGGAAAAGAGCATTCCTATAGTACCTAGTGCGCGCCAAATGTTAGCTGCTCATGTATCGATATACATATTTTATACTGAACGACCGTTTTTCAAACATTTCAAAATATCACTATATTTATTGTAAGTCATGTCAACGATTATTACAATAATATTTGTCACTTAGTTACTTTGAACTAAACGCTGTCCTGGAATTACAACCGAGAACCTTGTGATGATGTTTGGTTCGCTCGAAAATAACGACGACTTTGATGTTATTCGTGTATTCGGTATTCTATACGACAATATTCTGATTGCGTGTTGGTTTGGAATGGGATACTGTTAACATTGATGTTCAATCGTTTGACTGTCACAATACTAAGCAAACAATACTCGTATATGATGTATGTACTTCAATAAATGACAATAGTACATAGAAAACAATTCTTACAATACATGCCAAAGAACAAACATTACGTGAAAATTCTATCGAGTATTTGTTATGATACAGGTATTATTTTCAACTTAGAAAGTAGTATCTACTATAACTTAACATACATAATATGGTTTTGTTTATAGTAACATGGTATAAACGTCATACTTTCTGCCCACTCTGTTAGGGGCTTGGCGTGAGGTATAGTAATAACAATATGTAGATGTTACACACAAGGCTTTCTTGATTTGTTCTCGAGGGTAGCACACATATTGTATGTCTATATTGAAGTCTACGCGTTACTGCTACCACTCATAAACCATTTATATATCCGTTCGTTACTTCCATAACATAAAAAAGATAATAATGGCGATGTTTTCCTTGTATCAATCAATACCAATTAACTAAGTACTACAGTAACTTTAATATCTTGAGAGATTAGAACCCATCATTAATGTAATTGAAACGTCGGCCGGATCCGCCGCTGCTGTCCGAGAGACATAACGAGTGGAATTGTGACCAATATTATTAACCCCATTCTCTCGATGGCGTCTGATTACTCTCAGTGGCATAGCAAAGTTACAGTTATCGCTGTCATTTTGTCAAATTATTCTTCTCCGGACCATTAGGATTCTGTTCACGATCCTTGTACTAATCACCTATCAGATATAGTCGATATTATTCCTTTTTATAGCAGTAAATATACACTCAGAGATACAGTTGTATGGGCGGGCGAAAAATCATGAGAAATTATTTTTGGCAGGCTGGGCACGCACTATTCCAAAAAAATAGTCCTTCAAAATTATACATGTAACACTGCAATCATCTCGTCACAGCTACATAAATGTTACTTAGATGCGGTTTGATTTTTCACATACATAAGTATACAATGATAAAGTGTCCTTGTAACGCCAATTTGTGTAGATATTGGTAGTGAGGATAGGACTAGTATAATTCGTGTAAAAGAATTGATGTATTTGAGTATCTATATGAGAGTATTGTACATATTAACAATACTTTATTGGCATTGTAGGAAACAATGACAAGTCGATTTCCAAAGTCACAGAATACTCTATCAAATCCTTTATATGCTCTCGATACCAGTAAGCAAAATATGTATGTTAAAATTCAATGCCTACATACTTATATTATTTCTAATATAATTCTTGGTGGCCTTTGATAATTTTGAAACAAAGAGAGCGATACCGGTGTGGCGCAGATTGAGTAGTAAATGCACGTCTTCGGAATTGTGAACAAAAAGAGTTTAAAGTAAGTATACTCCCGGGAAGCACGTTTCGGCCAACACACATATTTCGCGTGGCGTCTGAACTCGTTTGTCAAGACGCGGTGCGAGGCGGCTGCCGTTGCGGCCTCCAGCGATCTATTTGTCCAGCTGCCACCTTGCCACGTTTAACAACAGCTTTACTTGGTGTTATAAAATTTATTTTCCAATGAAGTCATAAGCTAAGCTTTTTAATATAAATATGATTAAAATATATACATGTTATTAAAAGAGAAATGTATTAAGAATTCAAAACGCTTGAGATTTCTTATAAAGCCGCATTACTTTCATATTATTACTTACCAAATGTGTACCATGAAAACGTAGCTTAGTCAAAATCATATTACTTATTCCATTAAATATTACGTAGTCTAATAACATTAAAATGATTTGTTCAAGCTGTTTGAATACTAGCGGGAGTCCATATCAAACTGAATCCAGAATCTATAAGGCTTCTCAACTATTTTACAATTTCCAAAAAGCAGTAGAGTGTTTCTATTCAAAGGAAGTAGAACCATTGAATGCGGTTGTGCAAACGGCTTCTATTTAACTTCGGTTGCAGTGTAGGTGTCACGATAGGTGATTGTCACAATCAAACAGATTACTCCCTTCATAGCTTTCCCGCACTGTATTTAAATAGCTCCAACCTTTAACAATCGACCTCAAGTTTGGATGTCAAGCAAATCATGCTTCAATATATCATGAGGGGAGAGGGGACCTACTACCTATTACGTTTTCTTTCCAACTCTTATTGCTCCATTGCTGGACATGGCCCTCCCCTTATAGTGAGAAGGTTTTTAAGGACACAATCTACTTGGCTGACCGAGTGCGGACAAAACACGTCAGAAAATGTTACACTTACTCACGATGTTTTTGTTCTCAAAAAAAATTTGACGACGAAATAAGTATGTATAATGATTTTTAGCTGCATACGAACTGATACTGGTAGTCACCATAAGTAATCGATAATATAATTATTCACAAGCATCGCTTAACAACCGGCCGCTAGCCGCGACACTCGGGACCGCGCAGCTAACCACTAGCTCGGCCAAAGTTACACGGCCATCAATACATACGGCAGAATCGGAAGATAGTACGTTAAGCAAAGTATTCATCATAACTGACATATAATATATTTCCACGGATTATACAAACAATCTGACATGTTACACCCGCCTAAAGGCTTATAATCGCTTAAAGCCGTTTCGAGTAGAGGTGAGCTAGGGTCAGTAATACCGACATGATGGATGCACTGCGGGACTATCAAACACTCGGTCTGTACTGTGCTATGAATGAATGAGCGACCGGTATTATGACAGGGTGTTACATAGACAGTGAGCTGTGAGTACTTACCACGTGCTACAACATTGTGCCAATTAAAACTTTTACATTCATTAATATCAGACAAGGATGTGACTGCGTTTGTACGCGTGGATAGATAAGAAAAATAAAAGGGTTTTTAAACAAGCTTGCAATCAGTACAGAACCGAATAAACTACAGTACCGGTATTTTACAGAAATCCGCCTAATACAATAATTTCACCGTATACACATTGGGTACACTCACGAATAGTCATACAATGTTTAGTGCTTATTAAGGTATTTTGGTAGCATTGGCTTCTTAAACTATTATTTAAAGACTTTTTGTTTCAATGATGCCTAATTTTTGGAATTTCATTTGATTTTGCTTAAATGTTGATATATTTAATAATATGGCAACCTGATTGGAAGACTTGTGATATTTATTCATCTTTCGTGAAATTCTAGTAACATAATTAATATTACAATATAACATTATTACTTACATATTAAATTCAACATATAAAAACCTAATTAACATCTGAACACATATTTCTGGGAATGATATCTGAAAGTATCGTCGGTGTTTAATTTTACTTGTTTGTAATTACACGCTCGTGGTAGATTTGTATTACGGCGTCTATGTTTGTATACGAATAACAAACAAACATTAGACCATGATATTGTAGCACTAGCGATTTAATCTATCAACGTATAATATTACTGTAAAAACAAGAGGAGTATTTGATCTGCTTTATTTATATACAAACCGAGATTTTTAATGTTTTTCATTTCATTAATTCAATAATATTCTATTTGTGAAAATAATGGCCTATTGGCAAAAAGAAATTAACAGGAATATGAAATATAGTTGAACACTATTTTAACATAGGTAAATAAGGCTAATTAAATTAATTTACCAACATAAATTTCCGCAAAGTAACGCCTGATACAATTAACTAAGACACATGGCAAGTACTTTAACCTAATTTCTATATGAATGCAAGTATCCTACCGACGATAGTTACCACCTAATTAAATATAACCTCGATGTCTCCTTACTATTGATGTGGTACAAAAAGTAAATTGTTTAATGAACCATTATTAGAAGAGGCTAATTATAATAACAATAATATTATACTGAATAACAATAATATTATAATAAATCCCCATTTGATATGTCCAAATTGCATTTACCATGTGCACGATATCAGCAGAGAGGAAGTACTTATGTACTTAAAAAACGACGTAGATGAAGTTAAGTCTGCTAGACGTAAAAAACTCTGCATGTCGAGCCTGAAAATAAAATTGGGCCAACCTACACCTACATGAAAAGCTTAGAAATATTCATATAAGCATGCTAACGATGTTGGTGTGTAGATACGTAACGAGTTCATTTATTTTAAATTATAGCACTGCAATTTATTAAATAACATATAATTTACAAACTTATTTAACTACGTAACCTAATTAAGTTGCAATTATAACTTTAAGATATAATCAAAATTTACTGTTCAATTTGCACATTAATGAATTACGCATCTATGATATTTGACGCAATTTTTAAAATGTTGAGTAGTAGTAATGAGCATAGCTCTCGACGTTAAGTGGGACGACGCTAACTGCAATGAACGAGTATCTAACTACACCTCATAGCAACTGAAGACAGTTATAAATAAATTACTAAAGTGGAGTTCAAATTCGGCTATAAAAATGTATGACATGCATTAAGTGTATGCGTGCATACTCGTGTACGTTATAATAAATAAAGCGATATTAATTTTATCTTTGACTTGAAGTGAGTTATAGTAATATAATTATAAAAATATTATACGCATACTGTAACTTGCATGCGTAATGTAATGTAATAACACAGGTATTTATAAAACACAACAGCGGTCGGTACAAATAATGTGGATTTTTTTCATTTTCATTTCATTCAACTCTTCACCGCTGAAATTACTCGGCATTAACAATGAGTCACATTCACAAAGGACAAAAAGCAAACGGAATGTTGGAAATCTAAACAGCGATAATGTATGTTTGTGCACGACAATGTGTGCAACGTTGCGTCTAAATCATACACGAGATATCAAGCTTGTAGGCGAGGTAATACCCGAGACGTAATGTTACTAATGGTGCTGGATAACCGTGGGGACGATCATAATTTTCGGGAACAAAGCGACGCTATGAACGACGTATGCTGAGTTTCGCTGGAACAATGAGATAATGATTCGTAGGCTCGTGAAGTCTGTATTGCGAACTATATTGCATTGTCGAAATTTCGTCAGCCATGTCCAATTGTACTGAAGGGTGCGACGTTAACTTTATAACTATGCAAAGCGAAAACGTTCTAAAATAAAATTGAATGCTGTCACGTGTACACGCTACGTAAATCTACTTGTGTGTTCGGTGTGTTCATTGATATATTTGCGGCTGGTAAAATGTTAAATTATAAAATCAATTTTTAACCACCATTTGTGTGATTTATTTACTTCCATTTTACTCCGTCAATGTCTTTGATGCGACAAATATAATTTCACTTTTAACGTTATATAAACTATGTATGTAACCTATATAGTGAAAACGTTTGAGCTGTAATCTGACATCGAGTGAGTTTTTAACTAGTTGGCCTTAAAGCTGGCAGTAAAATCTGTGTCGTTACCTGCCACATTCAAAACGAAGCAGTCAGCAAAACTGCCCGCACGGCAATTTTAAATGCGACAGGAAATTAAGCACCGCGTATTACATTCTGAATTTTCCATTCGTGAAAGCTTTTTTTTGCGAAACGGCACTTGCCTCTGGATTTTCTTTTCACAAATGTTGTGATTTGTACTAATCACTTTTGTTCCATCCGTACCTTTGTTATATGTATGTACACTTAAAACAAGGTATAAGTAGGTATTTATTACACTTGTCCTACATGGAACTGAAGTTCTGTCCATTTATATAACGTTTAATAAAGGTAATAAAGATAAATTGCACTAGCATCTTCAAAATATTGTGTAAGGTAAAATATAAAAACATGGCACTGAAATATTGCTAACTTCTTTTAGATCCAGCGTAATAACAAAGCACGTATAAATCCTAAAATATCAAGGAAATCTGCTGTTAAACGTAGGAAGGTGGCAGCTGGACAAATAGATCGCCGGTGGCAGCGGCCGCCTCGCACCGCGTCTTGACAAACGAGCTCAGACGCCACGTGGAATATATGCTGCTCGAAACATATTTCTCATTGTACACTCCAAGTGGCTTACTTTACATATCATAAATTTAAATGACCAATGAACCTCAAAACTAATCGAAACCAAAGATACATGCACTCGGCACCATATGTATCTGTGGTTGTCGAGTCGAGAGTAAATACAAATAATAAGCTAAACAACTAGTGAGGGTTTTTCTAGTACAGATGTGAACCATCCTACTCACTACAGGGCTCCACAATACCCACCGCAGCTGTGTCTTGGAAAAAAAACACTTGAAAAAAAAACAATAGAGCTACTTTGAAATGTCCTGGATCCAAACACCACAACATTGCTTGTCAATCAAACATACAAGAAGACCTAAAAAGGAGAACAAGTGGCAGTTGAGCAAATCTACAGATCACAAAATGTTCAATTGATTTAAGTTTACGATAAGGAGAATTTAAATCAAATTCTCCTTATCACAAACAATATCTTCGAACATACTTCCCGGGCACGAACGCATCATTAGATAGGTGAATACCGTCGAGATCGTAAAAGAGGGTATTTCAACAAAACGACTGGGATAACAGTAACTATATAAGTTTTGTCTTGAAACTGAAAGCCGAGACTGCAAGTAATCAGGCGCCACCGCACCGAGGGAATGAGGTCGACAATATTGGTCACAATTCTGCTCGTTAGGCTCTTGCCTCAAATAGAGTTAACTGTAAAGATCTTTTTTTCTAATACTACGTAAGAGTCTAGAAGAACAAATAAGACGTCTTCCTAAAATGAGGACTAACCAACATCTAATATAATTGTGTAATGGTATGTAGGTAACGGGCGGCCTTATATAGATAAATTTTTCAAGAGACGTTGTGAGAATCAATTTAAAACCATTTTTTCAAATAACAACAGATATAAAATAATTCGAAATTTAAAAAAGTCTTGTGTAACAAAGCTTATGGCGTTGATATAAATTAGCATACTAATTATATTATTAGATTTCCTTTTTGCAATAATAAAATACCGGATCGAGAACTTCGGGCACGTGCTATGCTCAGTGATCACGGCAGCGGTTTTACCTTCGTGATCCAGAGCTCCGAGTACAGTACAAAGTCAATGGAGCAATGGAGCTCGGTTTCCAAATCCTAGTGATCCCTGCCAATACAATGGACGGATGACATACGCCCTATGTTACTTTTTATCCCAAAATCTAATAAGTTCACGAGATATATACCCTGGTTTGCGAGGAATATATTTTGATATTTCAGTTATGAGTAACGGGAACGCGACGAATCATAGAAGTACGATTATGCGTAGCTGGTGCTTCACAACATTATTGAAACAGACAACTCCTATTCTAATGATTGGCATAAGCAGCTTCTAGCTAAAAATGTTCCCTCCCCCCTCCCCCCGGGTACCACAGCCCAGTGCTATGATTTGTCTTCACTACCACTAACTCGTCTTGGTTTCGAGTTTCTATCGTTTAATCAGAATAAAAAAGAATATAGTTTTCATGATATTAAAATGGCAAGTGAGAGCAAAATCTGTGTTAATGCAACTAGCACTGAAACAGACCTGAATGTTTACGTGAATTATATAGGCGAAGGCACTATCGTCCAAGATCTCAGCAACGTCGCATCTTTATGTAGATGGTTAACAGTATCGGGAACAAACTAACAACAGATTTAATACCACAGGCGAGTTTCGAACTGTGTGAGGCTGCAGATTAAGCTTTAAATAATGGCAATGCCATATCATCTACAACGATCGCCATACATTTTACTTACACTTTGTTTTCCCAATTCATGCTGTTCGTAAATTATAACGGAAACCTTTATGATTATGTTTGACTTCTTTGAAAATAACACCCCCTTTCATGTGCCCAATAAAGCGTCTATTATACATTACAACCCGGTTCTGTATTTATTATTCATGATGTGTGTTGTTATCGTAGAGATTTACGTAGGCGATGCTATATGTATGAGCCATCAGTTTTGTGCTGAAATAAGTATATAACTTTATTTTGCAAATAACAGTGGGGCTTATATTAGTTGAATACGAAAAATCTGAGTTGGTATAGTATTATTATATATCACACAGTGTTATAAAAAACAGGTTACCGAGAAATATGAAGGTTTAGCGATCGTCGCAAGCTGACGCTCGACACGCGCGACTCAAAGGAAGGCGCCGTAGCCTGCTCGACTCATTGTAAATATACATTTCAATAATATTTATACTATATTTTATTTATAAATATCATTTTAATTAATTGAATTTTATGTGAGGGAACAAAAACAAAACGTTCTACAATACTTTAGCATAATGTATTCATGAAACTTCTATAGAAATGAATATCAAAACAAATGTAAATATGCATTTTTTTATAAAATATCATTAAGTCAGTAATTGATAAGGACGAGTATAATTTCTTGATAAATCTTTCTATACATGGACAAATAGCCAACCCCAAACATATAATACAAAGATCGAACCCAATCAATTCACAGTATCCAACAAATTATGAAAACGGTTTACAATCTCGGGACCAGATAAATAATATTTTATTGGGACAGGAAAATTAGAAGCAAATATTTATAATTATATGTAAATAACGTAATATCTATTTCATTTCAAACTACAGTTAGTACAATTTTAAACTCAAATACGCGTAAAAATAACTTTTTTTCATTTGCATGCATGATGCCAAGTGTATGCGAATCTGACTTTAACGTAAATAAAGCTGCGGGAAAATTCCATAATATCAAGAGACGTGGTTGAGTTAGAAGTGTGCTTGGGTAAAGTTGCACGTTCACTGCTTTAGCAAATACACTCGAATATTGAGGAAGAAAAAACCTAGCACGAGCTCTCAGAGTTGCCGACGGATGGTGCTAAGCTATAGAAATGCTCGCTCTTCGTTTAAATGCCGGTTAGACAACATATATTCAGGATTTATTACTTTCTGTCAGGATTTAGTGACTTGATATATCTCCAGAATACTATAAGGAAAACCAAGCATAGCTTAGGGCCTAAGTAATAATACGTAAACTCGGTCTTAGATGATCTGGAAATGAGTTTGACATATCTTCTTAAGCGTAGTATTATGAAGTAGTATAAATTTTTATTAAAATAAACCAGTCATATGTCACGTGAAAGTGTAAAATAATGGAAACAATATAAGTTACATACTAAAAACGGATTCATGGACATGGACATACTTGTACATTATTGTTTACATAGGAAACAGTTGCAGTTGTAGGTAGTAGCAATGTGAATATGTCAATGTACCAGTCGTGTAAGGCTACAGAACAAAATATTGAACATTAATTCAATGCGAGCACGTGTGATCGAGTGGCTGCGAGAAGACATTGACAAGAATATAAAATATGGTTATCTCGGCAAGAAACTAACATTACGAAAATCTCTCCGGCTAGTGGGGTCAGGTATTGTGAAAAAACAGCGTCGATATCACAACAAAGCCCGAGGTGCTCGGCATCGTTGCCGTTGTTACCCGCACGTGACCCGAATGCCCACGATCAAAATGTTCAGGGATACTTCAGAAATGTTTCCGTTACGAGACGCGATCTTTTCCTAACCGAATGTGCTCTACAAACATATACACACACATCTATACCATCCCCTTTATTATATGCTTTAGATGTACTTAAGAATTCAGACGGAGGTACCGCTCCATTCTGATTTTATTTGAAACGCGACCCTACGTACTCTCATACCTATCCCATCAACTGCTGGCTACATTTTATCCCTAGATGGAGGTAGGTAATTTATTTCGCGTCTCTACGAAATGCCACACAACAATTTTAAGATCACGATTATTTGTAAATGTTTACGTGGATATTTTTTGTCAAAAAGTATGAATAAAAGTTTTCAACGAAAGGAAATATTTTTAAATAACGGCTTTTCATGCTACATGAAATACACGTGTAGAATAATACAAATATTGTAATAATGTTAAGTATTTGTAAATATTGTTACAATTATGAATTATGTTTATAATTAAATAATCATAACAAACATGAGAAAAAATTGAAATGTAAAGCCAATTTTTCTATAACAAAAAAATCTTATTTATTCTTAATATACCTATATTAATTCACACTTAACGCAAAAAATAATATAAATATAACAACATATTCAATACCTACTACCTTATTCAAATAACATCTATAAAATTAAATGCCCTTTTGCTCCAAAAGAAATATATAATAATGTTGTTATAACTTTTAATCTCTTTAAAATAGTAATTAAATTAAACAGCAAGAAAGAAATGTTTAGAAAAGCTCGAGTATATAATAGTTCGTGTATAAATATCCATAACAAAATGACAAAAGTGCATCGCAAAGCAAAAAGTTTGGGAATGCATGAGGGAGTTCGCCGGCAGCGTTATTTTTGCAACACAACAGATATTGGTCTGGCAGAGTAAAGATATTGCATGTAGCTGTCACCAACAGAGGTTTCAACTGGCTTATACACTTGTTCCATCCCACATTGTAGTCGGTGGACTGAGCGGTACAATATAAGCAAAAGTAAATGCCGTTGTGTAAGAATGCTTCTATCTCGTGCGATAAAAGTTCAAATTGAATGTTTACTGTTCTTTTACCGGCAAATATAATGCCTTCGTATTAAGATATCGGGAATTCAAACATAGAAGTGAGTCCATTAAAAGCGACCACCCCTTTCAGGTGTAAGGGCGTAAAGAGTTATTTCCACAAATTCTACCAACTAGTGATAGCCCACCGCGCGACGTGTCCGGTGAATCAACGAGCACCGCTCCGCTCGGTCGGGCAAAAACGGAAAACCATTTTACGGTCCATTGTGAAAGAGGATTGGCAATTTCGTTCCGAGCTTACTCGACCATCGGCCGAGCAAGTTTTACAACGTCTTCGATATATCGCGACCGCCATCATGAAACTCCTTAATACTTGCCACTCACGCCCTTGCAACAGTATCATTACTATTTAACTAAGTTATAATATACTAACAATTCTAGCTGCAAATTAAATCTAGAAATCAAAATAAACCAGCACATTGTTGCATCTTCCATATTTTAAGCCATAATATGCACAACATGGTTTACTTTACAAGTTGTGCTCTTATTCTCAGCACACGTATAAAAGACAAAAGTAATGAAAGCGTTTTCTTATATTATTAAACGAAAAAAGGACGCAGACTTCCTGCATGTTACAACTTTCCACTCACTACACATACGTATATACGAACAGCAGAACTACTTGTATAAATTACTTCCCAATAAAAATAATAATATAATAAATACGAATAACGGTAAGTAACGGCTAATTGAATGAAAAATGTAAATCAGAGAATTTCTCCTTAATTTCACTGTCATCAGTAGCGAAATGTGCAGTGGCGATTGAGGCAAACTGGTCCCCAAATATTCCGAATGATATTTATTCGTAATAGGTAAGCCACGTTGGCAGCTAGCAGATAAAACGCGATGCCAGATACGGCAATTATTTTAACTTATTCCTGACTGATATATGTACATTTCATAATATTTATAAGCATTACGAGTATCTACTACATATTTATTTGCATGTGTGTGCATGCTGCTTTCCAAATAAATGAAGGCTAAAAATTCCATTGTTTCTAATCACGTTAATCATGGTTTTTGAGCGTTAGTTATAATTTTAAACATTATTATAGATTTAATAATTTATATTCAAGCAATAAAATAAGTGGCATCGTATTTTGTGTAATTTATATAAAACATTTTTAGTCTTATATAGCTAATTGTAATAAACATAGTTTAAACTTAATGTTCATAGTTAATAAACAAAAATTGCATACCAAGCTATATATAGTTTGCCCGGATTATCTCTGGAATATTAATACTAGAGTCCGACCGAAACTGGTTTTCTGGCCGAAACCGAAACCGAAACAGAATATTCGGCCGTGGCTTCAGTTTCGGCCGAAACCGAAACCGAAACTGAAACTCACGTGGTCAAGTATAAAATTCTTTAAAATACTGAATTTGGTGCATTTTACACATTAATCTGCATTAATTAGGACATGAAATGGAAACACAGTATATTAATTGTATTATAATCATCTACTTAATATAATATAGAAAAATATTAATAATATTTTTAATATTATTTGAAATTAAGTTCTCATAGCAAAATGTTTATCAGTTATCAATAATCAAATCGCTAATTGTTACTGTTTCATTAAATACTAAGTATTGGTATTTTGAAATCTTATTGATTAATACTTTGGTTTGTATTTG
>DWDX01002089.1:0-16156 GCA_018245675.1 Agara michaeli | reverse complement strand
GGGACTTAAACGTAACTGGTGAAGTGTGGGGGTGTACTACACTCCTCTGCCTGCCCCTAAAGGGATTACAGGCGTGATGTTACGTTATTCAAATTGATAGATAGATAGACTGAAATTGTATTGAAATTCCACGACGAAAATTTGCGACCATTGTGCGAGGAAACAAATCGATTAAATATCGGATAAAGTCTCGATTCTCAATGTTATCGATGTCGCACGATCGTTTGCAATTCATATGGCGAGCTAATACATTGTTACCCGCAGATTTGTATCGCACGCGCCGATTACTGTATCCGAAAGATATATCGATATATCAGTACCATTGTGTCGGAGCGAGGTCTCGTTGATGCTAGATAGGGTTGCCACTAAATAATTTTTGATTAATTTTTTTTCTCGACTAATTTAATGGTCCACTGCTGGACCGGGTCTCCACTCATACTGAGAGAGAATAAGGCCACAGTCCACCACGCTGCCCACGTGCGGATTGGTAGACTTCACACAACTCAGAAAATATTATGCACTTTATAACATCTCTAAGGTGTGTGCAGGTTTCCTCACGATGTTTTCCTTCACCGTTATATCAAGTGATATTTAAATTTTACTTATAAAACGCACATAACAAGTCAAAGGTGCGTGCCAGAATCGAACCGAAAGATATAATATATTTAGTATTTATATTGATTTTATTAAATACTAGCTTATATAAGATCATGTACTATGTATATTAAGCTATTAAAGATTATGATTTTAATCTGCTTTCAGGCATATGCAGACGTATTTAGATAAATTTTAACGCTTATGAAAACTTTTTATACTTTGTTTAAAAAAACACAATATTGAATATTGATACATATAAAAATATAATACGTAGAAATCATATACCAAAGTAAATCTATTCGATAAATGTATAGTGGTAAATAGTACCATTTTAGAAGGCACGGTACAGCGGTTGCCAGCCCTAAGGGTGATAATTCCGTCAATTGCGCTGATACGGCGATCGGTTTTTGATGACTTTGTATGGTAATTGACAGATGTGTGTCTTGTTTAATGTATTTAGCGGCGCGTCGAGGAAACGGTGTTGCGATGATTCAAATTTATGGCACTTTGGAATGAATAAAACACTTTAGAAAAATGGCATTTCCATCGAGTGTTTAAAAACAAAATACTGCCGCAATCACATAAAAATTCGTCTTGCCTAGGAATCGAACTTCAACGCTTAGCATTCAGGTTCACCGATCACTGGGCCAGAAGACTACATGTATGTACTTTATCCTTAAGTCTAGATAAAATACGACGTGACAATCACTATAAATAGATAAACAGAAAACAGTCAGTCAGACCAAAGTCTGTGCGTTAAACGGTTTTTTTTTCTTCGGAAGCTATTGACGAAATATAGGTACCCAGTGTTATCAAACAAAATTTGGAAATGACATTTGTAAAAGCATGTATAAAAGAAACAATAAGAATTTATCCACAAAATTTCAATAACCCTTATTTATAAATAACTAGAACTGGCAACTCTAGAAAACTAATGACAGTAACACTTAAAGGTGGGAGGTTGCAACACTATAAATTATCAGCCAATCCACACACTGGCAACTCTTTTTGTCGGTGACGCACAAAAATGGGTGGGAAGTCGCAATGTTGGGTTGCAAATTTATACTTTTTGTGATGGCAACACCAATAAATTACTCTGCACTAGCTCTAGCGTCGCTTACTTTTTTTGCTTTTAATGTGCCAATCAATCAGTTCAATTACGTGGACTTCCTGCTGCAACCCCCGCGGGCATCTTATTAAGCGTCCCACATGCAAATTAACGTTCATTTTATCCATACATGTGGGTGCTAGCGTTAAAAAATCGGTACCTCCATACTAAGCAACTTGATTTACTAATGTATCGTATTTAAATGTAAGCACGAAACAAACACATATTTGATTTACAATGCGTTGATTTTAATACGTGAAATAAATGTATGTTAATTTCAAATTGGCTAATAAATAATGTTAATTTTTATGTCTAAATCTCGTACGTCGTAAATGATAATATGTTTGAAAATTTTGTTTTTCTATTAAAATTCACATTACATCACTCTAGTAATTCTTCTCGTGGTATACTTGTTAGTGAACTTGATTGCTAGGCGGGTGTGGGTTCGATTCCTAAGCAAAACAAATATTTGCATTAAGCACACGATTCTGTTCCTGATGAAAGTAAAAGAATCCTTTGTCTTTGCCGCTACGGGAAATAGGCATAACTGTATGTATGAATGTAAAGCTATATCAATATCAAGCACATGTTTTAAATCTTGCGTAAGCATGCATAGACTCCGGCTGGATTGGACTTGCATCGCCGTTTGGACCGTTCCTGGATATTATTATTTCTGTATCCTCGACTATAGTAAATACACAACCAGAACACGTTAAGTTAATATAAAACAAAAAGATTAAAATAACGCAACATCCGCCCACACAATCGATTTCTTAAACGATTGTTTTCATTCAAATGTTATTTCAAAGTTTGCGAAATCGCATTTATTTTCGTTAGTTAGTAGGATGAACGTTTTCATAACAGAATTGGTATATAAATGAGTGAATGATTCAATTTGTTGATACGCTCGATCGTTCATTCATTTTAGTTACATGACAGATATGAACGAATGGATAAATGAACGAATGTATTTATTTCAAAAAGCATACGTTTTGTTTGGACATCGGCACAATTTACTTAGCACCTCACATAAAATATGATTTGTTTTATAAAACTACTAGTGGCCCGCTACCGGCTTCGCGCGGTAGTGCATCGCTTAGTTCTATTGTCAATAGTTTCCGCAGCGTACGCGAACTAAACATTTTTTTGGTATTTCGTTCACACGTTGGGTTACATTATCGAAGTTTTCATACGGATCTTTTTTGGAAATATTCTATCGCCTGTTCATAAGAGATAACGTAGGATTCTAATGGTGAAATAATTTTGCAAATCGGTCCAGTAATTTCAGAGTGTGTTCAATGTTTGCATTGAACAATCAAATCTTTCCACTTTATAATATTAGTTTAGATTAGATAAAACAATAAAGATAACATTGTCATGAACTTGTACAAAACATTTTCACTGTAAAAGACATGTTCTTTCGGTGCAATGATCAAAGTAGTCCCACGTTTCGTATTCGTTAGTTGTAATTAGCTGTCTCTAAAAGAAAAACTTTCATATTATGTATGTATACAGGCATCCATTTGGAATTAAGATCTAAAAAGGAGATACAGTTCAAGTTAAAGGCGAAAACATAACATAATTATATAATTAATAATTATAAACAATCACGTCAGGTTTGTAAGGACAGGACAGGACATTATAGATTATTCTAACACGCTCTAAGGTGTGTAGGTTGCCTCGCGATGTTTTCCTTCGGCGTTACAGCGAGTGATATTTAAATTTTCAAGTTACAAAACGCACGTAATGTAAAGCCCCGGGTCTTGATCTATGTGCAATGCTGGGTACAAGAGTCACGGTTTTGTATTTATTTTAAAAATCTTACATGTGTGTGTAAATTGTCATATAATAATTTAGTAATAATAGTTAATTTGTTTACATTTACTTTTTATACTGTATCTTTATTTCTATTTGTACGCAGTAAAAGGCAAAATATGGCTTGAACTAGTAGACTTGTAACATCCTTGTATGTATTTGTGCAAATAAACGTCTTTGTCTTTGTCTTTGTCGTAACAAGTCTGACGTGCGTGCCAGGATCGGAACCCACAACCCCCGGTGTGGGGGACACTGAATTTCAAACAACTAGGCTGTCACTGCTTTTTCACTGCCATAATAACTGGAGCACAATAAATCCGCTGTCTCATGTGATTTACGCCGAGACGAAGGGCTGGCAAAAACCGCTACCAATCGCGGCATCTGACACTCATCTCCGCTGAATGAAGCGTGACGCCTCAATCCTGGCGATTAGTGCTTTTTGCCCAATCCGACAACGCTAATATGATCGCCATATTTACCTAACGCCTTTTTCACACTAGGCGTTCAGACGTTCGAAATGAAAAAACAGACGAAGACGTTTATTACAACAAATACCGGGTACATTTAGATTTTACAGTGTTATCACTTAACTAAGTTCTTACAAGCGATATAAATCTTACTAATACTAGTGTTTATGTCACGAATATTTTTGCTCAGTAGTCAGGTTCACTAACCAATGCTCCAACGGCCTAGCTACCCTTACCTTCGCTGACAGAATTATCGGAGACAGGCTCAACGTGTGTTCAGGAGCACGACACGTGTAAAGAAAATTACTTTACTTTTGACTTGATTATATTAATTTTAGTTCGCACAAGATTAATAGCGGCTAACCGCCTAGTATGGAAGTAGCCTAACGATACTCAAACTCGTATAACAGTAGATAGACTACGTGAGTAGTCATGCAATAATGATCTATGCAAATATATGTCATAGAGGCTTAAATTGTGTAAACAAAGATAATGTTAAGTTCGGTACACATTTGGGACATTTCTCGTGACTGTCAATTTTCCGACACTCTTACTTCGTTGCCTTTTAATACCACGTAGCATTAGTCCGTCCTTTGTTACTGATAATAAGATAAATTAATAAATAAAAACTCTTTCAATGCTCTGTATATACAGTCAGGGAGCTAGGAGGTGAAACCTGATTATACATATGAATATAATTTATATCGATTTCTATAAAATATTAACTTAACATTACTGGTTAGTAAGAGCTTTGCGTTTAATACCACTTTCACTTTTAATATTTAGTAACAAATCTCAGTGATATGCTTTATTTAAATTATTCATAAACAATTTACAATATACAGACACGCAAATACAAAATAACGTTCATGATAGCAGTGTAATATATAATTGAATTGTAACGACAGAGAGCAAAAACATGACCGAACGAATTGAACGGCTGAGCGAAATTGACGTTCACGACAATTTCCTACTTATATAATCGTGTTGTTTATAAAATTGCGCGTACACTGTACAGCCCGATGGAATTGCTACTGGTTTGCAGATGCTGAATGGCGCTATGCGGAAAGACCAGTTATGAGATAGTGAAAACTAAGTTCAGGCTTATCTAGACCGTTCCCTGATGTATGGGCTCTTAGTGAGACATTAATTGTTCGTGTTTCCGTATATCTGTCTAGGTATCCCAGTTAGGAATGGGCCGAGCCGTTCACTCGTTGTTTCGATACTCGATCTTTATCGCTGCGATAATAAACGGGAATACGGATGTGTTACTGGTAGCTTACTTTTGGGGGAATGTCAACCTAGATTGATAAGTTGAGATAAAACGGGACGAACTTGCACGTTATCTAAGATCTCTACAATGGTTAGAAAAGTAGGGAGACAATTTAATTTCTTGTTAGCTATATATTTGATATATATAACTCAAAGGTGACTGACTGACATAGTGATCTATCAACGCACAGCTCCAACCACTGGACGGATCGGGCTGAAATTTGGCATGCAGGTAGATGTTATGACGTAGGCATTCGCTAAGAAAGGATTTTGATCAATTCTACCCCCAAGGGGACAAAATAGGGGATGAAAGTTCTTAACGCGAGCGAAGCCGCGGGCAAAGGCTAGTTCATACATATATGTATACGCAAAGTCACATAAAGAAACATACGTACAACATACGTTTACAGATATGTACAGTATATGTATGTATCTATGTATATATATTTTTTCGCCGCCTGCCCCAGCGACGCGTTCGAGCGCACCGCATCGCCAACGGAACAATGGCCTCCAGGAGATATCTTACGCATGAACGAATCATTCATTAGGCGATTGAAAGAGACATTCATAATCATAGCAATACATCAAATACTAGCCTGGAAATGTTCCCACGCAATAAATACTATTCTCCTGTTATTTTCACAACCATCGCGCACATAAGAATGTGTGTAGTTAGTTGCATGCAAAATGCATTTGTATTATTGAATAACACCAGACAAACAATTCTGTTGCGTTTCTATCCCTACTTAGATTAGTATGATGGAATGGATTGTGTATAAGGAGCTTAATTTAATCCATAAACATATTTAGTTCCGTGCTATGGAAGAGAGAACACACAACATATTTACTCGAAACTGTGACCGAAAAAGATGCAGCGACGATCGTAATACGATCTCAAATATATCCACACAGAATCAAGTATTAGCATACTATCGAAACAAAAAAGTATACGTATATATATATATATATATATATATATATATATATATATGTGTGTGTGTGTGTGTGTGTATGTAGATAACACCGTAAACCATGAAAATCCCAAGTCTCTTTGTCTTACGTCAGTACTATCAGTATTCGATTGCTTATCGAACAAGAACATTCCATTATTTTAACGAATTTATTTCCGATTCCGCTGCCAAAACCCCCGGATTTAGTACACACACACACACACACACAGCCACACACAAAAAAAAGAGCCGACAAATAAAAATGAAAAAAAAATACCCAACAAGCTTCCACGCGCGATCCATCCATCCGCCGGTGTTGTTAGATCCTGCAATCCGGGCACAAAGCGTACACCTATCCGTTTTTTAAAGCTCAGAGAATTTCGTTCATATGAAATCCTCTATGTGGAAAACCGGGCTTTGTTCCGAAGCCCCGGGCCTCGTGTGTATTTTTGTTCAAATTGCAAGCGGAATAGTTAAAATCTGGATCAATCGAATAGCCACTGGGTACCTACTAACATTCTGGGATGAAATAAATCGCATAAAACAAATGAATGTAAGCAACATTTCGAAGCGATTAAAAGACAAATGTTGAACGGAAACTTCTGAGGAAACCTGCACAGTTTAAGAGTCTGTTATAAAAAGTGCGTAATAAATATTTTCCGAGGTGTTTAAAGTCTGCGAGTTCACACTTGTCCAGCGTTGACTTAATGTTTCACATTACGAGAGACGAACTCTTTTCGGGTCATTAATAAAGTAACATACGAGTAACCAAAAATACCACATTCTGGTAAACTTCTGACGACTTTTTTAAAAGGCAAACGTACATTCATAACATTAGCATTGCTCTCACGAGAATGCTTCTTCGACTGATAGAACGAGTAATTTGAACGAATGCGCACCCATCTATGGATAGATAAGATTATTTTTACCACAAAGAAACCTCGAACGCACGAAGCACTGCACAAGAGATATACCACCCGCGAATGACAAGACTCGAATCGTTATGTTAAACGAGTGGAGAGATTGCCATTGAACGTGCGACCGCAAACTTTTCGTGAAAATACTACGGGCACCGCGTTTGTCGTACGAGCGTATCTCGTGTATCCCGAAGGTTTTATTCGCCGTGTTCGTAAGCGGAATGAGGTCGTAGAGGACAGTGTTTTCGCTCTGTGCTACGCGACTTTCGATTGTACACGAAAACAGTGGCTGGTGGTAGTTGTAGTTTTACCGCGTCGACATATTATGCAGCAGAAGTAGGTACTCGAATTATGCAATGCTAATTGCATTAAACAATTATAAGAGGCAGACACGATTAATATTGTTAGCGAAGCAGACCATTGAGCCGGCGGTCATAGGTTCGATCACGACATAAACCAATATTTATGTGACGAGGATGACTGTGTTGTTTGAGAGTAAAATTATCGTACTTAATTAGTAGTAAATTATCATACATGTAAGTTAATCAATTTCGTCTGGTCAAAATAGTTAAAGTTACTATTATCAATATTGACATTTGACTGTCATCGTCCTAATCAACAGTGTGTCTCAGTCCATTTGCTAGACATTAACATTTGACCGTCATCATCCTAATCAACAGTGCGTATCGGTCCATCGCTAGACAGGGCGACTCCTCTAATGAACACCATAGCGCATATGTAGCTAGACATACATATAGATACCGCTCTTTGTTGTCGATACAAAACCAATCAATAAATAGTTTACGTAACTTTACAATTCGCATTCGGCAATCGAGGTTAGTTTTTTTTTTGATGTTTCGTTTGTTCGTTTGATTTCTGTTATTTCCGGTGCAGGCATTGGAGCGGGAGTGAGAGCGGCGCGGACATTTTGTTGCGCGGGTACATCTCATGGGAAATGGCTGTACGAATGCGCCGTTTCGAGAGCCCGGTACTTGCGCTGCTTCGCGTGTGCGATCTTTGATCGGTCCTAATAATAATAAGAATAACGAACTTGTACGATCACAGTTTGGCTGAAAATAGAAAAGGCGAGGGGAGTTTTTCAGGTACGTAGCCGATGAAAATCCTTGATCTTTATGGGCGTAATTGTAAGTATGCGAGTATTTATACAGGTCCGATTAAATATTTATTATTTTAACTATTTTACTATTATTATTTTTCAGTTGCTTATAGTTGTAGTGGTTACAGGACACTGACTGCGAAAAGAGAGGTCGTGGCTTTGAATCCCATCAGGGACAAACATTTGTATGATGAGCGCATTCTTTAGGTGTGTGTATGTGTGTGTGTGTGTGTGTAACATAAATATCTAATTAGATAAAATTAGTGGCTCAATTGGAATTAGATAGCAGTGTGACTATAACGTACCCTTGGTTACGCTGGTGACAATTGAACACTTTCGGCTACTTAATTGTATTCATTACATAGTCCGTACCGTACAGAAACCTTTTTTTTTAATAGCAATCGCTAAACGAACACAACACGAGCCGCCAAAAACCGCAATCTTCCTGCAAAGTTCACTGGAGACTAACGGCAACGCGAAAAAAACACTCACCACGTTGTGTTTTTAATAATAATTCTATTCGAGATATAAACAAACCTCCAGCACCGGTACTGGAGCTATCGTCCAACAACAAGCAACAGACCAAGTGAATCTCGTTACAAGACTGCAGTTTGGAGATCGTTTATTTAGTACACTTGCACCTGAAATATGAATCCTCCGAGGCGAAACGAACTCGCCCCAGTTTCTAGACGATCTAAAGCTGTGTAGTAACTATTTTACACGTTTAGTTTGCGAGTGTTAGGCATTCAGTACCGCGCCCCCGCAGCTGTTTGTCGGATCTGCGGTTACAACCAATCTTCATTCTAGAGTCGAATTAAAAAAAAATATGTTTAATAACTGCCAGCCAAAAACATTTCAAAGAAACCATCGTCCGTAAGTATTTAAACGATTAGCACTGAAGGCGATGTGGTTAGAGTTCAATATCGCTCGGTAGTTCCAAGATGCACGGCCGAAGGTCGTGAGCGGAGAAACCTCTAACGTTTTCCTGTTTATCGCGCATCTCTCTACATGTATGTATGTATGTATGTCTGTGTGTAAAGGGAGCGAGGGAACCCGACACCGCGTGAATCGAGGCGGAAGGGCGCGTCGCTTCTCACCCTACATACACACAGACAACAGATATACGTACGTATATAGTGTAACATGTACGTAAGTGAGATGCCAGTGGTTCGAATTAAGAATGTCGGGCTTATAAAAAATATAGGTACGTAGAAGAAAAAATGGACAATAACAGAATCACGAAACACATTTACGTTTACGGCGTGTGTGAACGGTAGACTTGTAAGTAGACCAAAGCGGACTCTATTGCAATCAAATCGGAGACGTGGTTAAGGTAGGTCAGGTCAAGAGTAGTACCACCAATAAGTAACACGCCTGTATGATAACCGATGAAAGTGGAAAAAGCAACTGAAGTACATCAGTAGCGTAGCCGGTGGAAAGCCTTCAGCGTCAGCCTATCCGTATTGGAAATAGAAATAAGAAAAAAAACATTTATTTAAGCTGTTCATAATATAGACACATACGTAAGAAAAAAATATAAATATAATCTATATATGAGAACAATAGTAAAAAAATTAAAAAAACCAAAATACATAATATGGTTTTAAACTAAAGCGCACATGTCCTTAAGCCTGTGTGTGTGCGTGCGCGTGTATATGTGTGTGTGTGTGTGTGTGTACACACGAACATGCCACGTGCTCGGCCTGCTCAAGTCGGCAGTAAGAACGAGTGCGTTATGTACAAACGTAATAAGCTCGATAAACGGATTCACGAACGGGACGAGTTTCGTGTGACAAATATTAGAACCGGGTGTCTTTATGTGTACAGACATACATACCTACCTACCTACCTACCTACCTACCTACCTACCTACCTACCTACCTACCTACCTATGCACATGGGCGAGCGAGCGGCGCTTCGTGTGCATATAACACTGCGTCACGATCGGCGTAATGTTCGCCAGATAAACGATGTACTTGGGTGTGAATTTTTTTCAAGAAGTCCTCCAATATAAATACGTCGATAAGCGTGCGCGTAGATATGTATGTACGTACGTGCCGACGTTTTGGTCTCGTGTTTAGAGACGCTCGGCTGCCGATCCGGAGGTCGGGCGCTCGATTCCCAGCCAGGACAAATATGTAATGGTAATAATGGTCGTGGTATAGGTAACATATGTTATGTATATTTATCGGCTGTCCGGTTACCATAACACCAGACATTTGATTTGCTAATTTCGAATCAGATGGTCGTGAGTGGAATTCCTACTGTCCTTAATTACTATCTACATATATACGCCAAGAGATCACTTTGTATTACTTATAACCTATAGTTTATAAGGATATAATTAACGAACGCAGAATTCAAGATATAATATGTGTTACAAATACATTAATTTGAATTAAATAAAACATTATTTGCTTCCATTCAAACCGTCAATGTGAAATAAATAAAATCCGAGGAATTGTCAACAGAAAGGCATAATTGCTATATTTAAATTTCAAATCAATTCTACCAACATAGAAAAGAATACATCATCAAGCATAATGAATTACGGTCCGATTTGATCGAGCGAACGAATACCGGTTATTACCGGTTACGTGCAAAATAATCGGGCCCTTCAAAGAAATTATATCTATCTATCTACTATAAAGAGTATATATATAACAACCAACACACCTAAATCGCATAATACGTTATACGATCAAGAATGCGAAATCCGATAACGAGACGGTAGATAAAGGCGACGAACGCACCGCACCGACAGAACGTTACATAAGCCCGCGCGTAGGTAAATAAAAGTATCGCGGGCATTATGATAATTTGACAGATATATCGGGATCGCTCGCGCCCGACCGACGACAGCTATATCCATATGTTGATGCAGCGTGCCTTTTTTAATTGACGAGCACCGTGTGTAGAGTAGATGAACGCTAGTGACAAATTTTCACGAGCGTTACCGTTCTTCATCAACGTCCCCCTGTTAAGGAAAAGATATCGATTGTTACTGTGAGGTAACTATCGTAAATCTTAAAGGCGGTTTAAATCCATAAAAACAAAAACCATTCGACACACGGATTGTCCTCTAAGATCGTGTCTCTGCCAATCAGCAAGGACGCAACGCGTTGGTGTATGCTGCAGTTGCAAGAGACTCGTGGCCAGCGGTGGGACCGTATTGAAGACCTGTATTATAATAGTACCACGACAACTCGACAGTTGTTTGTTGTGTCGACACACATTCTAATTTTGTGTCCGCGCGTCAATGATAGCTTCCCTCTGTTTCAAAGTAATTAATCGCCCGACGACACCGCTGACTTAGCCCTCGGGTATATAGTTTAACTCTCTCCGCGATCATCACAAAGTGAACGTGTGTATTCACGTGTGAAGTTGTCGAGTACAAGGCCGGCTTGTTGCTTAGCTCAGGTTTTTTTTTAAATAAACTAAAAACGGAAATTCGTTAAGCAAATACCAAATTTAATAATAATCCGTCTGCAATGTTAGTATTTAATTTTATAATAATAATAATTTATTTTCATTGTCATAAGGTTAAGTTAATTATCGCCAATTGAATTGCTCGGTGGCCGAATGTCGTGCGATTTTCCTTAAGTTGCATTCTCTTCAGTGAAACGTTTCATTTAGAATGTCTCACATTTGTCTTGCGATCCGAGGAGTCTTACGCGTTGCATAGAGGATTGACATAGGGTATAATACATTTCAATCAAACAACAAAGAAAACTTCATTACACTTTCCATAGTTATGAAAGTTGTAATTCATATCTACTTGTAATACGTAATACAAGGAACGGACTTGCGTACGCACACTATTCACGTTTCGTACGTTACAAACGCTCACGGGGCGCTCGAATTGCAGGCAGTGTGTGTCGCATTAAAATCCAGCGTTTCCCCGAAGCGCCCTCCGCTACCTGGCGACGTCAGCCGCGGAGCGGAGTGGCCAGCGGCTATCTGGCGCGCGCACACACACGACGACGTCGAATTCCGTCGTCCTTGCCGGCGCTATCGACTCGAGCATACCAATATCCAACACTGCCGCCAGTTTCTTGCGAAACAACCGACCGGCCGGTAAGGCGCGGTTCACACTGGACGTTTTTGATTTTACTTTTTTTTTCTTACATCGAAAACTTCTTAACGCCGTCGTATTTTGAAACTTGATGAAACGAAATCAACACTAAAAAGAGAAACATAGTATTTGTAAGTATATGCTACTTACTAAACAACTTATTACGATATTGATCAACAACTGATGAGATGCTGGTGACCGGCTAAAACTAATCATTGTTAAAATTCAACTACCCATTAATTTACAATGGTTACACAGGTTTATGTCTTCAAGTTGCTTGCTGTACTTGAATATTATGTAAATGTAATAGAGTTCCAACTGTCAATACCTATAGATAGGTATTCAAGTATTGACTATTCAAGTGCACGTCCAGATCTCGCCTAAGCCATTATTAGCGAGTCCGCGAGCGTCGCCGGAGATCACGTAGGGGACCGGTCGTCGTGAGAGTGCGCGTTCGCCTCGCCCCCGCCTCGTCCCCGCCTCGCCGCCGCCTCGCCTCGCCAACGTGCCGGCTAACGGAAAAAGAGACCCCGATGACGATTCTCTTTCTCTCTTCTTCGACGATGTTTCCGATTCTAATAAAATCAGAAGAACGAAGGTGATAGACGATAATCAAGTGCAAGTTGCTTCTAGACGTTTTCTACATCATTGCAGCGGTATTCTCATATTGATTTATTACTGAACTCTTAAAAGTCAGATGATGGGATTTCAACTCGGGCCCTCTTCTAATGGTAAACTGAAATCCAAACCACTACTACGCCAATCACTGGTTTAAATGATAAAATAATAGTACCTAGTAGTAACTAAACAATACGCCGCAATCGCAACTCCGTATCAGCAATTACGGAAACATGACAAACACACTTAAAAGTCAAGAAGGCACACTCATACACACAAACACCCATACAAACACACACACACGCACGCACACATATACACACATACATATGCATACACACTCACTGCTACAACTCATATGCGAGGAATGTCAATAAAGCCGAATGTAATGTTTCATTTTTTGTTTCAATGTTTATTCAAACTTAGCATAGAATTAACAGCGACTCCATTAAGAAGTGCCTAGTGAAGATGACAAATGGGACTGTAATTCACTTCACATACGCACCGTTCCGTTGACAATTGAGACACGTATTCCAACCGTCGCGGTCAAGTCTTCAACGGGATAGAACGACGCTAACTAGCATTAACAATCAATATAGGTATACTTGTTAACGTATTCTTTTCAAAGGACGCGGAGGATGCGTTAAGGTTCTGTCAGTATAGGTCATATGTTCCATAGGGATGAAAGTAGCGTGCGTCACTTAGTAGATCAGTGGGGCAGTATCTTTACCAAATAGATCAGATACTAATGCTGAAAGATAAGACTCCGACACTGGAATGTATACATGTAGAAAGTGTAGAATACAGAAGAAGTACATCAATTTTTTTAGAGCAGAGTTAATTTGCACTGCGCTCTCTCTGCCCACCCAGTGGACGATCTGCCGTGATGGTATAACAACAACAACAATAATGATCATAATTCGTGTTACGTCGCCGCGTGAGAGCGATGTGCGCTTCACCGCTAATTGTGATTTACCGACTTCACGAACTTTTCTCAACTTGTAAACGAGGACACGGCACGTCCAAGTAAATTCGCACGACAACACAACTGTAAGCGAGTCATTCAATTGATTGAATGTGAAAGGCAAAAAATGTGCCGCAATGGGACTTGCGATCATAAAACGATCGAATATACTTACACTGTTTAACGTTAGTACAAAAACAACAACAACAGCGACAACATACCATCACGCCAGGTCCATAACGGGGTAGGCAGAAAGCACCGAGTGCCAAATATCTCTGTCCTTACAAAGCTGAAGTACCAAAACATACGTAGGTATTCCCACCACATGCGCAAACTTAATCTGAAATGGATCAAAATTTTTAAGTAGGAAATTTACAACATCTCTTTGGTTACATCATGTGCGGATAATTCCTATAATACATATTAGGACTGTGACATATTGTGTTAGGGTTGTCACTAATTAATCACTAATACTGCACGCAATAAAATTCCATAAAAGTTTTTGGGCAAGTTAATATTGAACGTCAATAAGGAGGGAGGTTAAGTTTCATTTATATCGATAATGTACAGTTGACGATTTGCTGTGAAAAAAAAAGAACCTAATTACATAATGCAAGCAAACTATCGTTGTCTCGGTCAATGTGAACGTTGCGTCGATCGAACGAGCATCCCGCAACGTGTAATAATGAAATTTACATGTCCGTGAATACGTAGGCGCTCGCCCGGACCGTTATTGCATAGCAGTCGTACGAACGAACGAGCATCAATTACCATTAGAATTAAATAAACCCCATATCACGCATGCCCGATGCTCGTAAACGCGCACGTGAAATAGTCACGAGAGCGTCGAAATGGCCCTCTCGTATGTGGGTCGGTATTTGTACTATTAGTTACTATTAAATACAAAGACTCTTTTTGGTACACACACTTATATTAATCACTTAAGAACGATTACAACAATCCTGCTCAATACACCACATCTTCGCATTTTTCCCCAACTCTTTTATTGCTTCCCACTGCTGGGACACGGATCTCCTGTGGTAATGAGACAGTTTATAATATCTCATAGTGTGCCACGATGGCCAAACGCGATTTGGCAGACTTCACATACCACAGAGAAAATCGTATTAAGCTGTAAGGTACACACGTGTTTCCTTAAAATATTTTCATTCACCAATATATAAAGTTTAGAGGTATTAAATTTGAATCGCATATTACACGCGTACATTAATATTTTACGACATACAAACCGAATTCGTTTATGTTAATACGAGTGCCCACTCAAGTGTTGTATACTAAATTAAACATTGAAAGAGCAAGCTTTGAAGAGCTGTACAAACATCGCATTTTTCGGGCACGACTTTGCTCCAACGTAAACGTACATACATAGGTAAATTGCATATGTGTGAGTGAGTGTTTTGTAGCCACGTCGTTAAGTAAAAAAAGTTATAACGTAGAATAACTTAAAACTGTTCAAACCCGCATGCATACATACATACATACATACACGAACGTGAAGAAAGACTAAATTCCTTTCAAACATAAGCCATCTTTACAAGCGAGATTGCGGATTCCGCGCATTAAGTTTCCTAAGAGTTGCACGAAGTTTAATTTGTTCTGACAAAGTAAAGCGATGAACCGTAAAAGCGTTCCGAGAACGAAGACCGCGTAAATTACGGGAATTCTTTGAGTGCACCGGGAACGTGTTCAGTCGGCGATTTATAAGAGATATTTCTCTAGTTCGAAATTTTCTTCTCACTCGTAATTGTAATATGGCGCACGGCAAACGAACTCTTATATGTATTATAATTATAATTATTCGTCGTGGTGTTGGGACGCGAGCACTGGACAATTGTACAGTAATTTATGTGTAAACTAAAACTAATTCGAGAACAATAATTAATTTATGAACGATTTTAGAATTAGGGTCTTCGGATACATGACGGTTAAAGGACTGTGTTTGAGTAATAAATGGTATTAGGTGGCGAATTCTTAATTCAGAAATTATATCTATATATTAATACGTGAAGCAAAAACTTTGGATCCCTTTTTACGAAAATTGCGCGGACGGAGTATGAAATTTGGCACACTTAAAGTTTATGTGCAGGAGAAGTGTGGAACGCTAATATTATTCAATAATAATGCTTATAAAGTACATTAAATCAATGAATAAAACATTACACTTCAATGCGTTTAACACACACACACACACACGTGAAAATACAATACAATAGCTTCATCGTTCATTGTTTACAT
>DWDX01002088.1:0-16158 GCA_018245675.1 Agara michaeli | reverse complement strand
GCCTAAATCCCTCTCACTATGAGAGGAGACCCGGTCCAGCAGTGGATCAACAAAAGGGTGGAAAAAAAAAAAAAAAATTACCACATTAGAAATTTTCCAAGCACCAAGCTTCGGTAGTTGGAGGAATATACTGCCGTTTCTAGCCGACTATTTATCATCTCAATGTTTTTGTTTTTTTTTTTAAAAAAATCGCAATGTGTTTTGCAAAGGAATGCTAAAATATACATATTAATATAACTTATTTACCTGTACATAATGTAATCTAAAATATTTTTCACCTTAGTGTGACAAAACCAAATATTACAAATAGAACCTTGTGTAATTTATTAAAAAGCCAATTAAATACGAAGTTTCGTTAATACCAAAAGTGGCTTCTTTGATACAGACCCGGTGGTCTTTATCTCTCCGCCCCGTATCGATCAGGAAAACCGACAAATTAGACAATGTCGAGTTAAGGGTGATAGTGCAAGGAAATGAGAAATGGGTCCTTTACGATTGTCCAAAACGGAAAAGGTAGTGGCTCTCCGAATTACGAATTACTGTTAAGTCTCGAAGTCCTTAACTGGGTTTACATTTCAAATACGGACTATTGTGAGTTTAGTGTTTGGTGTTTAAAATCTTGAAGAAAATCGAGAAAAATCGAGTTTTGGGCACCTACTTGGCTTATGCTGACCAAACCTTAATATATATATATATCAAATAGAATTAATAATGTACTCTGGATTCGGTGTGGGCGAAGTAGGAGAAGACTACTTTATTATTATTATTTGGATTGATTTTATGGATCCATCACTAAATATTTGCACACTAAGTAGATGTCAAAGCTTCTTTAGAAAGCTTTATCACAGTTTAAATGTGTTAAAAATTAGTTTGTTCGAATTCCATGTATAAAATGAGGTTACATTCCGGTCCCTAAATAATCAAAAATTTTACTTGTTGGAATTGGATTGTATTTGTGTTACGATTTTGTACCATTTCATTATGGTCCGTGATCGAATGCTATAGTTTAGTACAATACAAGCAAAGCAGCGGGAGTACGATAATAAAAACATCAATAAAGTATCCGATGAGATATATTTCCAACGAATAAAAAAGGAAATTTCGTGATTGTATTAGACTCCAACGAAAGTGGGATCGCTATCTGATGCCAGTCGGATCTTCCTAATTTTGTCCTTTTTGTGAATATTTCCTTGCGTCCGATTTTTTGAATGGCCAAGTTTGTGCCAGATTTTATACGATTCTGTACGAATTTATGCGGTATTAATTTATCTAGAAAAAAATACCCATGTAACTTATGTATCCATCCCTTTAAGTCTCATTTTCTATCAGCCCAGCAATGATGAGGTTTCATTTCGCGATAAATTGAATGTTTTCCACGATAAATATTTTTTGGCATAGCTGATTACAGTCTATATTAATTTCCATGTAGTTACAGTGACTTCTTGAATTAAATTAAGGAAATATTAAGTACTTTCACACTCCATTTATTCTGGTACATTTTGTTTAAGAACTCTGTGTGTACACAAAGCAAAAAACTGGAGCTAGTATAATCTTGTTACGGATTGATAAAATTGTCATCTACCATAACTTCCCTTAAAATGTGGCCAGCTTATCACTTGAGGATATTTGCCCTTTTATGTGCTGAAACACAATGGCTTTAATGTATGTTTTATTACCTATATAAAAACTCTTAAAACTGTTATCTATTTAGTGGTACTCGTAAAGACAAATGTCTTGATTAACTTTGGTTTCACGGTTGTAAACTTTGCGGATTACTCCGCTGTACTGTGATCACGCGACTGTTGAGCCCTTTGTCTTATCCTAACAAACAAATCCTCTAACAGTAACTACCATTTACGACAAAGTTAAGAAGCATCATCATCTTAGTTATATGCTAGTCTAAAAAATAATATAATAACTTTGTGGCAATTGCAAAGCTAGTAAATGATCGCTTAGCTGTTATAATTATTTCCTATATACTCAATTCGTTGGATCTTCACTGTAATGAATATTTCAACCTCAAATATTTAATACAAATGATAGTTTTGAGGTAAACCATGAATATAATTGAATAACTTCTTAGTTAAGCCCCAAGATAAGTATTCCACTTTAACGATGAAATTTCTTGCTAATGTCGTTTCGGGAAGACTTAGAGAGTTGCGCACTTCAAACATTAGCTTTTGTTCGTTAAGAGGCCAAAAGATTTTGAACTATATCTAATAAAACCTATCAACCAGCGTTCGTTTAAATATGTAGAGTCCCTGCACTCATGTACGCTGTTCGTACATTGCTTTGTTTTGTTTTGTAAGTTTAGGCTCTAAACGGTGCTTTTAATGTATAAGTAGATACTTGAGTAACGCCTTTTAAAGCAATTACTGTCTGCTAGAGCATATGTCCGGCATAACTTCATAGTTGACAGCGCAATAATTTATTTAATATCGGCGAACACCCTATTATAGCACACCTGAGGTTTTCCCGGAGCGCTATGATATAGGGCTCTTCAAGAAAGGCGCAAAAAGAGCTCTCCTTCAAAGCCGGCAACGCACTGGCGACTCCTCGGATGTTGCATGTATTCATAGGCGACGGTGACCACTTACCATCAGGTGGCCCGTCTGCTTGTTTGCTAGGCTTAATTATATTTAAAAAAATTGTACTGGTACCTAACGCTAATAAGGAGAAAATGTATGAAACCTGCACAGTGAACCGATCTTATTTACGAACCTCTTTCCTCCTTTTCCTCTCGGTCTTCATTGCACCGAAGCCGATTTAAACCCCGGGTGTATTAATATTTTAATGTAATATGTGCAATACTGGGTATCAAATTCACGATATCGTGTTGATTTTAAATATCTTACATATGTATATGTTTGACATGAGTAAAACATGACCTTTATTGAGTGTATGTATGTACCTTGTGATGAATAAAACAATTTGAATTTGAATTTAATTTTAGTGTAATAATCAAGTAATAATAAATCATTATTATCATTCTAATTACATTTCTTAAATTTGTACGCCATAAAAGGCAAAATATAGATTGAACTAATGATTCTGTAAAATCTTTGAATGTACCCATATTTGTGCAAATAAACTTCTTTGTCTTTGTCGCTTTCCTACTTGCAGTCTTTTGTATGGCAAGTACTGGTTGCAATCCCTAATACAAATGAAGCTATATTTCTCGAGCACTGCGTTGAATTTTATCCTTTGTCCTCTATAAGACGTTTCCCCCTTTACCCGGTCGTTAAATATCGTCAAGTATTCACTCGTAATTTACGATTGTGTCGAAACAATTAATCCTTATTTAGGTGCTGTGCTGTATAATGTGTTGTGCTCGGATAATAACGAAATTACAAATGGCGGTGGATTAAAAATTAAGGCTAATTTTGTAAGCAATTGGTAGCATTTATAGATGAAAATTTAATGTTTCTAGCACATTTTAGATGCTTTCAAGCTCATTGCAGCTACAGCTGCATATGTGAGCATCTATAGGTAGGGTACACCCTACCTATAGATGCTCACATATAGTCATTATTTTAATGCGCCACATTTATCATGCGTTGTTTATCAGCCTATGTCAAACCTGTGCGTTATCTCTCTGTGATAAATAACCGTTTATCACTGTGTTTTAATATTTATAGTAATGGGATTTCAATTATTTGATTAAATCATGGAAATGTTTATAATTAAATAACTGTGTTCTTAGACGAATGTTAACAGTCTCGATGATTGTGTAATTTTTGGTTGCAGCTTCAAAGAATCATTTGACCCCGAGCACTACCTCAATTAGATACTTAATGTACTTTTTGTCAAATATAGTATAACGTGTAATACGCTTTCCATAGAGAAAATCAGAACGAACTCTTTTTTTTGACGTTACATACATATAATATACAGGAAACCCAATACTAAACTCACATGCAAATTTAAAAATAGTCTTGTCTTTGTGTGTGGAATAGTCACGAAATGTGTGAGGTTGGATACATCGATATTCTACGTGAATGATACTGTATGACATTCAATTTCCCCTCGTTTTAAACTAATTAGTATGTATACACAGTACGGCAGAGTAAGTAGGCATATAACGGTCAACAGTATCGCTTACAGGATTGCGAGAGCACCCAAAAACCGTGATTTATGGTTTGTTTCCATTTATAGCTCGGGTCTATAATGTTATTCGGGTCTGCATGGACAAGATTCCCCAATTTCAATTAGCATTAATTTAATCCCTTTATAAGCTTACTTTATTTAACTCATTTGGTTTTAAAATAAAAAATATCCTAAGCTATTTCCAAACTAACTCGTAGCCAAATTCACTGCTTCAGCGAACGTAGCAGATGTAATGTATAATATTAGAATCGTACACATGTATGATTAAAAATTTAATAGTGCATAGGAAATCGTGCAGAAATGGGAACACAACAAATAATATGTATTTTATTTTAAAGAGATACTCGCGTTATATTTTCACGTACGGACCTTTGGTGAAACGAAAAGAGTTTCATATAAAATAAAATTAATAGGGGTGTCTCTGAAACAAAGAACGTTGTAATTTAGCGTCGTACCGCATGTAAACAAGATCTTCTCATGTGTAATCAGGCGCCGAGTTTCCTGGAGCGCAGACAAACGTCTTTTGGTATTATTTTGTCAGTTGTAATCTTCCAATTTTGTGAGTCAGTGGTTGACAATGTTTTTAACGAAACTGACATTAATTTGGAATAAAATACAACGAATATACAAAATATGTGATCTCCATTTGACGTAAACTTGTCATGAAAAAGTTCATGTATTAATTTGCCTCAGTCCAAAAACTATAAAATAAAAGTATCACTCAAATGAATGAAGTGGTATTGACGTGATACGTGTAGGATAACAGGCAAACAGACGAAAAAAATATGTAAGTATATATAAAATAAACTGCATAAATTAGTACATCAGGCTAGTGTTTAATATCGTTGATGAAATATGCCGTATTTAGAAGACGTTTAACTGTATTTTTGTCATTATAATTGTACCTATAATTGGAATTTATTAGTAATGATTTATTACTGTGTGTTAAGCGGGTAAGTAATAAAACATTACAAGATCAGTATAGATCCGCTCTTAAGACATTTTGTAAGTAGCAATCGTGTCTCCAGACGAGTAATCGGTGCCCACCCTTGTTGATTACTTGCTTTAATTAAAGGGAAGTTTTGAAACAAAGGGATGAAAGGTGCGCCATTTTACCTGAGAATCTTCTTAATAATGAATAACCTTTTCGTTTTGTTATACCAATATTTTTAGATTCGTTGCTTTTGTTGTAAATGCCTATAAAACATAAAATGTGCGTAAACATAATCTCGATAAATAAGCCTAAAAACTCTAGGGACTTATTTAATATTATCTGCTAACGCAATAATAAGATATGCAATGACCCTCTTTTCTTCTTATAGGTAAAGCTTGGTTGAATCTCGCACGTCCTGTTTTGTCGGTCTCGTAGGATATCGTGGCGAATAATTTGCGGCACTTCTTTTTATTATCCTATTTTTCTTGCCGTTCCCTGTGGATTGCGACGTAATAATATTGAGAGTGTTTCGAATATTAAATGGGTAATATGTCGATGTATACTTATCTATGTTAATGTAATGTAGAATTGTGATAATATATGTGGCTGTTTGTAATGTCAAAATAACACAGCTGCTTATTGAATACATACGATATTATATGCGGTACTAACAGCAAAATACGAAATCTAAACATTTTTGGTCTCTCTGTTCGGACTGATTTCCGTAACGGTTCAATCTATTTTGACGGAACTTTCACTGTCAGATAACTAGTATTATAAGGAGTAAGCCTACTTTATTTTAGATTATTTTTAAGTACTTCAAAAATAGTTTACACGGCAAAACCGCGTAGTGTATCTATTATTAAATAAAGTAGCTGAATTTTGTTTTGTTTACGTAACTCTTGGGAATAATTCGACTGAACATTCAATAGATTACGTTCCTTGTCACGCTCCTGGGCTTTGCTGTCAGTTTGACAAGTCCACGAAAATTGCATTCAACTGAAACGGAAATGTCTGTTTCAACTGGAGTTGACGAAGATATAAATTTTGATTTCTTGTTACTTCGATTGTCCATTTTGTACAAAAAAACCGTAGGTATGATAAAATTAACAGAATTAATTTCAAGGTGGCTTACTCATTACTTGAAAGAACTAACAAAAGCTTCTTGCCAAAGTATTCCGATACTTCAAGTGAATATGAAATTCCTAATATAAATTCAGGCCTACCAGCCAATGTAAATTTTAATAAATCACTCGACTTACATTAAGAGTAATCAAATTTTGCCTAGTATGATGATTATCGACTAGTCGTGTAAGATTTTACAATTTCCTATTAAATTGTACCTGCTATGCTATTTATATAATGAACATATTATGAATTGGTCACAACTACAAAATACTTATATGAACATGATATTGATTATTAAAGTTTAACAGCATAACAGCATAACAGCATATGTTTAACATTTAAACTAAATGCAAAACAATTGAGTTAATATGTACATAAATATATGGGTAAAATCGATTAGACTGTATTTCGCATTAATCAATTGCCCATTGTTCGCCGATACACGGGCAGGTATTCTTCGTACACGCTACTAGTATGGAGTATACTACGTTCATTTTTATTTGACTCGTTAGATCGCAGATAGCCATTGTTTCGACAAAAGTAAAATTGAGAAATAGTAGCTATAAAAATTATTTCCATACACTATGTCATTGTACCTACAACCTTTCCACCGACTATTCTACTTACCTACTATACAAAATAATAAGCACTTGCTTATAACACGAATATTTTGTATCAGACAAAGATTTACTGTATAAAAATAAAACCAACCTATTATAATTTAAACGGTCACAGTCAAACATAAATTAGTAAAAGCTAAAGAGTTTCCAGTTTTGTTTGAATTGTTTTGAACATTGAAAAACAACAATGATGTTGAGCAGAAGCGGCTACATTAAGAAACCTGTTATAACAATTAAAAGTGAACTTTTCTTTAAGAGCTCTTAACAGCTTTTTATGTTAGTAACACCTGTTAGTCACTTTTCAAAATACGTTTATGAGAGTGAATGTGATAATGTATTAGAATCTAGCTGCGCCAGCTGTTTTGTTTGCAAGGAAAACTGTTTAAATAGGACGTAAAGTCTAACTTGTAGGCACTATACACTTAAATTCAAATGTCGGGCAAATTTTTAAGAGTTTTTCAATAATCACGCAGAAAACTCCAAATACTATGGATATAAAAAGCACCCTATATATAGCACTATGAAGTTATCTATCTTCCAGAGGCAATCTCATGAAAATCCGTTCAGCCGTTTCCAAGATTTCCCGTTACAAACACACAGATAATTTTTTACAATATAAGGTTTAGGTTGATAGACAATTTTATTTATACGTATAGATAGATTATAAGAGAAAAATTTAAGTGTAATTTTCAAAAGTTGCTCACAAACACGCCCACAAATTTATACGACTCAAATATAGTCGCTTATGTATTCTATCGAGGCATCCGTAGCTCAGAAACGCTCGGTGTTGTTACTCAGCCGATTGTGCCGTCTAACTCTAATATCGATTTGTCGACACAATAGGTGAGTCTACGAGTCGGTTGTATATTGTCTTACGATTCCAACCTCACATTCATACGCACACGCGTTAATTTCAGCTTCACTGTGTTAAAACGAATCTATATTTTACAAAATTATATGTATCTGTACAATCTTCTAGCAAAATGTATAACCCTAGCCATATCTGAGACCTTTTTTTATTGTTAGCAAGACACACGTGTCGGGCATTCTGAGAAAAAATATGATGTAGGTATATCAAAGAAGCGTTTACTTTAGTTTGACTCGCTTCAAAACTTCTTGACGTATACTTGTTGTTTCATTTTTTTTACAATTTAACCCTGACTATATTTTTACACAAAAGTTCATATAGGACTTGTAACTTAATGCTTTATACATCTTCTTTCTGTGTACACCTATAACATAAACGTTATTAGAACTATTTTTATTGCATCTCCTACAATAAAGAGCATACCACATTATGAGGCTTTTAAAGCATAAAACTCATTTTCACTGAAGGCGAGATTTTTAAGCAAGCAAACCCTTTACAGCAAAAAATATTATAAATATTCAGTAAAATTTAAAAACTTACAAATATACCAGTTTAACAACGTATCACTTGTTTATTCTAGATATTAATAAGAAAATATAACTATCTCAAGTGATACTCCGATGCGAACAATTACGTTATGTTTGTGAACATGTAGTTCGTATACGACTATATAAAGCGGCGTACATACATTTGTTCTTACCATACCATGCGTTTCAAATAAATCTTGATTGATCAGTAAATCCGTCAACAACTCTAAATATAACTGGATGAAGTTTGACATACTCGTATGAGTCGGCTAGCGTATAAAAGCATAGGTATACTTGATATTTCTCTATTCGTATACCAAGAGTTACATAATTAATTACGAATAAGTGTTTCATCCGCTAATGGGATTAATTAGAATCTATTTCTGAGTACCTACGCTTCGTATTACTATGATCTGGAAAATCGTGATAAAAATATTTAATAGACATTAATAATAATAACATTATTACAATGTTTACCGGCCTGTGTCACCTGACGAAGTTTTTAAGTAAGACGTAAAAAAATAACAATGAAATAAAGCGGGAAGACAGAAACATTGAGACCATTAAAGCTGAGAGCGGGAAAATGTTAGGATTAAGTGTCGCCACATGATACGTACGCTTTAAAGACTTATCTTCATCCCCCGGGCTTAATGTTTTTACTTTTTATAACCAACTCATGAAATGCGTGAGATATTTAAGCTTCTGACATAAGAAATACTATATAAAATCTCCTTGTACTCCGCTCGTATCAAACTTACTGAATTGTTTCGTCATATGGTTTATCAACCACACTACCCATTACATTTTTATTCATCTTAAATGCGAATGCTTCTCTTAACAGTGAAGGCTTTTCCTTTTAGTATTTATCATTAGCTTTTAAAGAGAGCGCTATTTATTCTGCTCTTTTCTCTTCTCCTAATTGGTACTTTACGATGTCTGCTTTTAATCTTTGTCTTTAAGTACATGTGACCGTGTAAATTAGGTACATCATTATAAATAACAAACATCGTCTCATTTTGGAGGGATTTCGCTTATTTGAATAAAGACATTATTTTTATTATTATTAGCATATCGTACATTTCATTAGAATAAGTTACCTACATCCACGATACAGGAGGTATTTTAAGAGCATCCTTGAGAATTTTTAGAAATAAATCAATACGATTACCGTACACATTTATATTGTACATCTACGAGGCCGTCTGTGGGTTTTTTTTTTTTTTTTTAGAGAGAGAAATATCGAAATGTAAGGGGGTATACAAAAGGATTTCCATCAATGAGCGAGGCGGCGGCGCACGTCGCGGTCCCCGTACGTGACATCACAGAAACGATAGGAAACTCGTGTATACATTGGTGGAATGGTATTATAATTACGACATAAAACACTAATATTTCTCACTAAGAATTGCAATACAGTAAAGAATTTTACCTAAGTTGTCATATTTACATTAGAATGAAAATTATATTGCAAAGTGAAGGAAAATTATATTGCAAAACAAAGTGATAATAATGTAACAAAGTATAAGAATAAGTCATCTCGAGAAAAACTATTAGCTTTTTTCTCGAGATAACTTATTCTTAATGACTTATTCTTAAAAAAAAGAATTTATAATAAATGATCTTAAATATCAAATGTGGCAATTATTTTAGCAGTATTATTTTAAGCATGATATTATTTGAAACCGGCGTGTATGCATGAAGAGAGTGATGAATGTAGATGAAGCGCGTCAGGTTTGCAAGGACAGAGATATTTGGCACTTGGTGCTTTCTGCCTACCCCGTTAGGTACCTGGATAACGTTGATCTATTCAACTGGCTCACAGCTGATGGTGGTGGCGGGCGAGCTCGCGGACGCGGAGTCGCTGGTGGCCCTCAAGGACCTGGCCAATCGCTTGGGCTCAGAGCACGTGTGCACGGAACAGGACTTCCCACTGGACGGCTCCGGCACCGATCTGCGCTCCTCCTACGTTCTGAACACCAAGATAGCTAGTGAGTCTCAAAGGGGTGGTTGTTACTGGTTAATATTTTTGTGATACTCTGTTTCGAACTAGGTAGTTATAGGTATACTCCGCATCTCAATAGAACAGTCATACCTTTAATGTGGACAGTAGAAAAAATACTGAGTAACAATAAATTGCTAATGGCATTGTCCACTGACCCGTCATTCAAAAAATACCATCAAAAGGTGGCAACTCTTTCCAGGTATTTATCAAGATGATTAGTCTTAGTATATATGTATTGACAAAATCAACGACATAATTTATTAGGATAAGAGAAAATACATAACAGTAATGTGTAATTTTCAATTTGCGTGCAGACGTGGAAGACGCGGACTTCGTGCTGCTGATCGGCACGAACGTGCGCTTCGAGGCGCCGCTGCTGAACGCGCGCATCCGCAAGGCGTTCGTGCACAAGGAGACAGATGTTGCGCTCGTAGGGCCCAAAGTGGATCTCACCTATGAATACATGGTAACATTTACATCATTATAATGTCAGTAAAATTTACTATAATAAGAGTGTGCTATAGGATTGTTTTTGTATCACAAATACGTTTTGTACCGGGACATCGGCTTTCCATTGGGCTGGTTGAAGGTAGTATTTATTTGGTGTCAGTCAAGTAATCTTTTTTATGTTATATGAATCACATTCTCAGATTATATTGATTTTTTTTTATTGTGATAAAATCACGACATTCTCAGATTCAATATAATTAATATGTATCCCCTACAATAGTTTTTAACTTACAGCATGTCGGTGACTCGGCCTCAGTAGTGAAGGACCTCGCTACCGGCAACTCGTCCCACCAAGTGATGAAGAGGCTGGAGAGCGCCAAGCGGCCCGTGGTCATCCTCGGCGCCGATCAGCTCAAGACCGAGGAAGGACCGGCTCTCCTGGCCTACACGCAGGAGTTGGCTCTGCGTTTGCAAGACAAGTTGCAAGACAAGAACTGGAAGGTGCAGGCATATTCTGAAAACTAAGCAACAATGTGATAATATGAACTCTGCTGAAAAAATATTTTGTGTTATATCAGGTGTTGAATGTTCTCCAACGCACGGCATCGCAAGTGGCCGCCCTGGACATTGGCTACAAGGCGGGCGTGGGTGAAGCTTTGAAGGCCGGCCCCAAGGTCGTTTACTTACTGGGAGCCGACGCTGGCATCGTCACCCGCGAAGCGCTGCCCAAGGACGCCTTTGTTATCTACCAGGGTACGGTTAATTTGGATGGTTTTGAATAGCATTGGGAATCTCCAATTCCATGCCACACCGGATATTGGCAGCCTATACAGGTCTTAGAACATGTCAATCACCATATTTAGTTATTAAGCTATAAAACGCAATGAACTTGCGGAAGACTTAAATCTACACTACTACGATATAACTGTTTGCTGCTTGAGAGGAGACCGGTATTTAACAGAGCGACAATGACAGGATTTAAAATGTTATTTATTTATGTATAAGTATTATTACTGTTTTGTTATCCACTCCTTTTTTCTCCTCTTGATTTACTGTCTACTATGTTTTCTGATTGGCCCAAACGTAGACTGGCAGAAAATGCTATAGGCCTCAAGTCCACCTTTTATATCACTTCTTTCACGGTGCGATAAAGAATAAACGTAGATAAATATCAAAGTGAACCGCGTGACGCAGGCCACCACGGCGACGCGGGCGCGGCGATCGCGGACGTGGTGCTGCCGGGCGCCGCCTACACCGAGAAGCGCGCCACGTACGTGAACGCGGAGGGCCGCGCGCAGCAGACGCTGCCGGCCGTCACGCCGCCGGGCAAGGCGCGCGAGGACTGGAAGATCATTAGGTGACGACCCCGCTGCCGGGCACATTTGGACGTGCGAATATCGTCCAATATCGTTCCGAGTACAGGGAACATCGTAATCCCGTTCCAGCTTTGACAGTACCGGGCACGCTCCATTAGCGTGGCGTCGAGTAGGAGCGAACGTTTAATGAATACCACTAGTTACCCGTCTTAGACTCTACACAGGGTCACTATCGGGAGAACCGAAAGAGATTATTAGGTGTGTGATGTAATTTTGTTTTAGCCACACATACAATCAATTTCGCTTTACTACGATATTAGGCATGGAAGCATGTCTGCGCCTTTGAACCTTAAGTGAGTACATGTCGTACTAGCCTTGAAGAAAGATGAGGTGCAATTCATAGTAGCCAGTTGTTGTCGCAGGGCGCTGTCGGAGGTGGTGGGCGAGCGGCTGCCGTACGACAAACTGGAGGAGCTGCGCGAGCGGCTGGCCGAGCTCAGCCCCGCGCTGGTCGCGTACGGCGACGTGCCAGAGAACAACTACTTTGCGCAGGCGCGCGCGCTCGCTCAGGTGCCGAATCGCACCCCGCCTCTCACAACGACACTCATCCATCCACAACGACACTCCGCCCCTGGCTACGACACTTCGTCTCTCACAACGACATTTCGTCTCTGACAACGACACTCTCTCCTCCACAACGACACTTCGCCTTTCACAACGACACTTCGCCCCTCACAACGACACGCCCCTAACGACGCTACGGCGCCTAGTTCTCGAGGCGATTTCTATCGAATAACAAATAAATTGTAGAAATTCTCTTAATTTCTAAAATGGATCCAAAATTTTATTTGATCGTAACTGAAAGACGATAGAGGTGCACGGATTGTACGTTTTCATTATAATCTTAATTCGCTCAACACATTCATTTAATATCGGTAGCTGATATATTGCTGTTTAATTGGTATTAAAAATGAAATGTGTACCTCTCTGTCTGCACATATACACTTAACAATTGTTATTATCGTTCATATTTAATGGAAATATTTAAAAATAAAATGCAGTATGAGAATTAAATAAACGTATATTCTTTTATATAGAACACTAGGAGGTTATGCAAAAATCTGATGTATGTCAGAGATACATGAAAATGGCGATATGCAAATTAATTTTTGAAATAAAAACAATTTTTTTAATAAACCAACGAATTTTTTTAAATAAAAAAATTATAACTTATTATTCATTTCAGAGCTTACAAAAACCGGTATCGGGCAAACTGGACGTGAAGCTGAAGCAGCTGGAAGATTACTTCATGACGGACTCCATCTCGCGCGCGTCCCCCACCATGGCCAAGTGCGTGCAGGCCGTACTCAAACAGAAGCAGTCGCCCTACTAAGCTGTTACCAACACACTTGTACTCACATACTCTAATCTCTCGCTAATTTATAATCTATTTAAATGTTTTTAATCATATTAAATCAAGTAGAACATTCGATCAATATCGATGTTAAATCGATTCGTTTATCGATTAGTCAAAATAGTGCAAAACTTTTTCTTCTTGCGATTTGTCTATGGTGGTAGTGAATTGTAATCAAATATAATTATATAGAAGGTTTCAGATATAAAGCGAATGACATGCGTTTGAAAAGTATTACAAATTTAAGTTCGTTACGAGTATTAGTGTGTTGATTTAAATTATAAAAAATAAGCAAATTATGACGCCAACATCTGCTTTCGTTTGAGTTCTGTTTAAACATTTTTTCAGTCATAATCGATTCAAAATCTATACAACGGTTCTTAAGCAAAAGCAGACGAGGTCCTAGTTTAGTTATACGAATTTTTAATATGCCTTTCCGCAATCATTTTTACGACGGCAATACTACAGAAATGCACCCAGTACAGTCGGATGTGCATTCCTAAACAATTTTATTGTTAGCAAAATTTTTCTGCATTTGACTGTACACGGGGACATTGGGACGTGAAGCTATTTATTTTGTATCGTATATAAGCATAACAGTGTGAAGACAATTTATTATCAGGAATCATGTACCTCAGCTTGGTTCAGCCGATTGTATAAACAGGAGTCTTGAATGTAAGAACTGGATTTGTAAATAAATATGCATCTAGTATAAAATAAAATCTAGTATAATGATTGTTGAGTTGTCACTTTTATTTCGCAATTTTGATATCCCAATATATAATACAATCCTTTGTCAAAATGTAAACAATTTTTAACTGATTTCAAAAAGGGAGGAGGTACTCAATTTAAAAAAAAAATCGGTTTGTATACAACTCTAAGCTTCTTTCGGATGAAATCAGTGTCATGATTATGGTTTTATTTCAAATAGTTGAATGAGTTTACAAATGTCGATGAGCGACCGTAAACCCATTTCCTTTTACCAAGTTGCTGGCGCTATACATAAAATGTATAATTATGTCGTTTTAAAAATAATTTGAAACCGACAAAGATTCCGCGTTCAAGCAGTTAAGCCTTCGATAATCCTGGAAATTAATAAATAATATTACAGGCGTACTCTTTTAGCATACAATAAAACCGGATACTGGCCAGTTCAATGGCGTTCGTTTTAGTAAAGAGAAATATTAAGATTGAAAATTTTTAGTAAATAAAAATTGATTAGATAATGTTATAACAACAACAACATACCATCACGCCAGGTCCCTAACGGGGTAAGCAGAAAGCACCAAGTGACAGACACTGGCTGACTGAGGAGTCGAGAGTCTCCGAAACCGGAGTGTATGCATGAAGAGGGTGATTAATGTAGACGAAGCGCGTCAGGTTTGCAAGGACAGAGATATTTGGCATTGGGTGCTTTTTGATAATGTTATCATTTTTAATAAGCCGAAAGAACTCACATTAACGACTTTGCGTGCCATATTTTTATATTGACACTGTTTTAAAGTTTCGCTCGCTTGTCGCGCGAAGTGCGCGTGTGAAGCCTCCAGGCCGCTCCACGAAGTACCTTCCTTTTCTCGCATTCTTACGCTTTTGACTAAATCCCTGTCTTTCGTCATTAATTCGGGAATACCTGTTAATAAGAATTACACATTTTAATGACCTTATAATATACTATCACATATAACCATAAACCATAAACCATAGCAGCAGATAAGATGAAATGCATTGCATTTATTCTTTACCTGTTCGTTGCTTTTGTACAAAAGGGTCTCCAGTTCTACGACTGTTGTGACATTTCGTAATAATACATTGCCTATCGCATGTATTGTTTTGATTATTTTTCGTCACTTGTTTAGTGTCTGCGAGTGTCTCAACATTTTTTATTGTCGTATAACCATTGTTGTTTTCATTTTTGGTTTTCTGATTCTTTAATTTCGATTCTTCTTGCTCCTGTCTAAAAACACATGTTTTATCAACTTCTGTTATATAAAGGTCGTATCCTATTGGCTTTTGTGCTTTTATATTGGAGCTATGTCCTAGTTATGTCATGTAATTAGTTGTTACTTATATTACGACCGTATACGCTCTCTCCTCGAACCGAAGCAGCCCCTGAAGCGCAGTTTGTTAGACTACTGACTAATTTTAGGTTTTGGTTCTACCGCCTCGGTTCATGAGATGCAAGCAGTCACGTTAACGATTGTTATTTGGCTTTAAATACGGGGACTACTTGAGGTTACTTTAAAATAAAGGAAATAATCATTGCTAAAATATGGATATATCTGAGAGTTGAGATGATTATTTCGTTTTCTGTACCAACAAGTACGAGTAAACATATTTACCGGCTTGCGGCTGCTTTTATTCCTTTATTTACGAATTCATTATATCGCAATATTTCTTCGTATTTTAATCTATCTACTAATTCATAATTTTTTGTATTGAGTGACTCGAATCTCTTTTTGTGAATCTAAAAAAAATCAATTCATCTATATTAATATTATAAAGGGGTAATGTTTGTGAGTTTGTATATAGGAGGTAGATAATCTTCGAAACTGCTGTAGAGATTTTAAAAATTCTTTCACCAGTAGAATGCTGCGTTAACATTGAGTGACATAGGCTACATTTTATTTTAAATATAATAGGGATTCCTACTAAAACTTCAATAATGTAACCCAAAGTGTAAATCTATATATATAAAAGCGAAAGGTCAGTCAGTCAGTCACTCACTCACTCATCACGAAATCTCAGAAACTACAAGTGCTAGGAGTTTCAAATTTTGCATGCGGGTTCTTTTA
>DWDX01002087.1:0-16160 GCA_018245675.1 Agara michaeli | reverse complement strand
ATCAGCCAACACCGTTAACAATAACAAAACAATAATATAACTATTTTGATAGTTATTTGTTATGAAAACTAAATATAACCTTAGTAACGTGAGATTGGAGTATTTTTTGGTAGTACTGAATATTTATAACCAGAAAGAGAAATATGAGAAACAGAAAATAAACTTATACTATTTAAAAACAATACATATGAGATCTCGGTATAACTTAAAAACAAATGCCCTTTAGTATGTCTACCTGAAAGTTAGTTTAAACAAATACAGGAAGGACATATAGTTGCTTAAATAACTTGTATAACAATATATTATTATCAAAATATTTTAATGACAAAATCTTTTTATAACACTGAAAACAAGACTACGTTTTACTTATAAAATATTACAACATAGTTAATACTTTAAACATAAATCAACATGATTGAGAAAATAAAACAAAAAAACGCAACGCAAAATCAACAACATGAAAACTAATTTATCAAAAAAAAAGAAAAATGTAGGTATAACCACATTAGTAAGTATAGCTAGATTTAGCCAGGTGCTAAATTAAATTCCTTACACTAAACAGAAGTCAGAGGGTTCTACGAAACTTGTAATAGTATTCGTGTTGTTTTCACAATAATAAAGCTATATAACCCAATTAGCAGTTATTACTCAATCGATATAACTACTATAACATCATAACTACTACAACAGAACATAACAGTATGCTATAGCATAACCTTCCAATATTAATAAGTAATATAAAACATAACAAACAACATTGTTTGAAAATGTCTGTAATATATGAAAAACTTCTAAAGCGTTTAAAATATTTTCTAAAAGTTAACAATTATTAAATATAACAATATAGCTCATAGTTATAAAAACACTTTTAACAGTTAAGAAATCCTGATAAACATTTTAATTTGAATGTCATTGAACTCTGGTTGTCCGACCACGACGTTACTGGGAGATTTCAAAATCAACTCTTCATTATGCAACTTCAAGTTAGCACTGTTGGGGAGTAGGTCTAACTTAGACAGTTCTATATTGAGACACCTAACATCATTCTCGTAGGGCAAGTTCGCTGGTAAAGGTTGGATCACACCCTTCCAGGTGTAAGGCTCTCCCGTCACCCTGTTGTATATGGTGATGGACCCCTCCTTATCCATGGGGTCTGGTTCCGAGCACAATGACTAGAAATGACAAAGGAGAATATTTATCTATCCGTTTTGATACTTTTCGTTAGTGAAAACTACAGACGTGGCTCACAACTTTTCTACGGAAATCAGCAACGTCAGAATAGTCTCCAACGCACTGCTCGCTCTAAAGAAGCGGGTCTGTTTGTTTCGGCTCCGAAACAATTAGATCGATTCTCATCGGACTCTCACTGGCAGATAGCCGATGTTACAAGCAGCGATTTAAACAAAAAATATATATAAAAAGTACAAAAGTATTCTATGCAGGTTCAGTTAAACATATCTGCATACTCACGGATAATGTGGCCATCAAGCAATCTGGACCTTCGTATTTAGCGCTGAGCACGTACAGCACGGCGTCGTGCTCCAGCACGTGGCTGAGCCACAGCCGGCACTCGACCAGGCCGCCCAGCGCGTACGCGACATCGCTCTCGCTTCCGCGCAGCTGATGGATCTGCGTCTCGTGTTCCTGACGGGTGACAACACATCTTCAAAGACGAAGACTTTCATTTGCACAAATTACATCGCATGTGTGTATATATGTAAGCTTATCAGCTGCGCGGTTACCTCAGCACACGGATTCTATTGCCCGATTTGGAATCGGACGACCGTGTGTGAAATCGTCCTAAGATGATTATATTATCATCATTATACCTTCCGTATGTGAAACTCGAGTATGATCTTGGGTCCCGCCCAAGAACACAGCACGCATTGTACCCGTAGATCCATTCCAATCTGCTCCATATAGTCCTATGAACAAATTAACATATATGCAGTTGACACGCGGCAATAGAAATGCCTTCAGATAACCGCACACACGCACGCAAGCACGCACGCTCGCAGACGAACACACACATATATATATATATATACACATAGAAGTGCATGCACCCGCCAACTACGCAAAAACCTAGTACCTAAGTTAGTTGTACTAAAAAATGCATCAAACTTTTTGGAAGGAGTTGACTCCTCGGCCGCAGCTTACGCTTCCTAGGAGTCAGTAATATTAATGTATGTCCACAATTATAGGTGATAAATCATTAATAAAAAAAAATTACTTTGAATGGGACGAATGCGTGTTTACTTAATATTTTCATGAAGTTTAAATACAATTTTACATTTTATTCTACTTTACATTACAAATTATACAATCAAATGACGCAAGACCTGCGGTAAGTAGATTTAGTATAGTTAAGACATTACGCACATTTAATAACAAATACGGTATGGGTTAACGCAAATCTATGAAAAGGAATTTAATAAAAATTCCACTACGGTGAAAAAAATCAAAATTATAATAGAATAATAGAAGCACTAGTATAATAAGTGCTCTTACAAAAATACCAGACATATTCATTATGTGCTGCGTTACATTAAATAAATATGTGCCCAACTGTATCATTTCATTATCACGTTAGTATATAACAACGCGTTATGAAATCTTGTCACCGTGATTCAGGATTCCGTACACCGCCATCTATGTTGCGGAGGAGTAAACAAACCAAGCCTGTTTTAAACCGAGTGGTGTAGGAAGCTGTTTCCTTTAAAATCGGCATAGTATTAATGTTGGCTGGTGTTCGAGATAAATTGTCTTGTATAAAAAAAAATTAATAGGAGGCACATTATGTAATTAACACGGTCAACTGATGTAACATTCCAATTTAGTTTTTGTGAAGTATTCCAAATAAAACTATCAGTCTGAAAATAATAATGGCACCAAAAAGAACTTTGATGAAATCATTTAATATTGTTCGGTTAAACTGTTAATTACAATTGTATCACTGATGCGGTCAAAAAAAATCTGTAATCTGGTCAGTTCTTGTATGGTTGACCACCGATGGCCAGTTCTTACAACGCGTCCAGAATAAATCCTCAGCAGCTCCTATAGACGGCCGTCAATGAAGGATTTATCTATGTCGAAAATTAAAATAGTAAGGTAACAATACAACAATATTTGGGCCTAGCTGTTTAATAGGATATTGTTGTTATTCAGGACACTTAGGATATAATACGCAATTATTTAGGATATAATTTACAACGCCATCTACATTGTGGCATAGTAAACAAATCACAGTTTGAAACAGTGAACAGATGTCAGCACTGTACCTAAAAAAACTATCTAAGAAATTTTGGAAATTCAACCCCTAAAAAAACGTAACATCACGCCTGTAATCTCCTAAGGGGTAAGCAAAGGAGTGTAGTACACCCCCACATAATTAAAATAGGATATTTAGCCTCTAAAAGGATCAAATTCAAATTCAAATTGTTTTATTCATCATAAGGTACATACATAATGAAATAATGGTACCTTACCATTAATAAAATAATGGTCGAACGATCGAATTAATAAATTTCGTCCATTTGATATTAGACACGTTTTACATTTAAAATGTACGTTCTTGGTTAACAAAAAAAAATACATTTACACATTGGCTTTCGGAAATTATGAAGTCAAGATTCCTGGGAGGCTGCAACCTAAACCTAGGCTATCCAAGGTATATTTGACTGTTAATTTAAGTTGTTAATCATTGAATAATTATGAAACCTCACCCCATCCTGACTGATGATCTCCAAGGCATCTTCGACCATCTCCGGGATGGTCGTACACTCGCCCATCTGTGATTGAGACGTGTCCAATGAAGATGCCGAAGTGCTTTTGTCTGTAAATATATTTATTAATTGATTTTTGTTATATAAAAAAATCACGTACCATAAGGCGAATTCATAGTCAAACGCATCCTTAGCCTATTACACAATAAACCCAGTATAACTAAAACGCATTTTTTAAAATTCATTTATAAACTTGTTAAAACACAGTAACAATGATATTGCAATATTAATTTTAATAGTAGGTATATTCTAATCAGTTTGCCAATAAACCTTACGTTACTAACCAATTTTTAACCTTAAGTTTTTAACCAATAAACCTTTAATTTTGCCAATAAAATTTAAGTTTTTTGGCAATGTAGAGCATACGAAAGTGTGCAGGTATGCTTGTTTGCGTGCGTGCGTGCATGCATGCGTGTTTGAGTGCGTGCGTGCGTGCACACATGCATGCATTCACGTTTACGTAATCTTTCATAATGTCATAGGGTTACCGTGACAAATAAAGGTCAATGACTTACTTGTTACGGCGAAAGGTTCGACGGGGTCAAGCGTGACCGTGTGCTGCGCCATCCTGCAAGCGAGGCACACACTCGAAAGCTAAGCATTAGTATTATTACAGCCGTTTCATCCTAATTTACATACGATACTGACACATATGGGACCAATACACGAAATAAATATTACTTTACATCTGGCAATGCACATACAGCTGATGTACAAAGTGAATATATATCTTTTGTTAACAAATTAATGTACTTATATCTTTTGTTAACAAATTAATATAATTATATATTTTTCTAACAAATTAATGTATATTTTTGGTTACACTCTCGTATCCCGATCGTATAAGATCAGAATGAAACTACTGTAATAGTTTTTCATAGCAAAATAAAACTATTGACGAAAATGAATAAAATAAAATTATTGAGAGCATGATCAGAAAATGAACAGACCAACTCACATATATTAATATTATACTAATAATGTATTTGAACCATTTAATATGGTGTTTAACTTGGCAGCTCCTGTGGTAACAAGACCACTTATAAACATACATTTCAATGGCAAATCATGAAGACTCATGACCGCTGTCTCGGAGAGATTGAAATCGAATCGAATCAATCTATCTGGATATAGGTGTAAAGAAATCCGTTCAGTTTATAATCATTCATGATTTTAGTTTTAGTTATGAAGCAATATGACATTAATACTTAGTATACAAATCTTCAAGCTACAGTTGAGTTGACTTTTGGGTAATGTTGCCATGTTTGAAACCTTGCAAGATGCATGGGAATCGTATTTTTTTAATAAAATCGACCAAGCAAGCAGGCTGACGTGCAGGCTGACCTGATGTGCATGTGCAATAGTAGAAAGAATGCTAAAATATACTCACGGAGTAGCTATAACTGGAGTGCTGTACACAGACTTGGTGTTGGCGATGGTGACTATGTGCATCAGGGGTGCATTCACCAGCAACGTATTCTTGAAGTTATACAAACCTTCCAACATGCATGTATTGGGTATATTCCTGCTCGGAAACCACGTGTAGCTTGAATCTGCAATTTACATAAAAAATGTTGCAATTACTTCCTTAATTACCTTTTCGTAAAACAATGAAATTCCTGGAAAAACCAAAAAAAAAAAATGGGAGAAAAAGTAGCCTACGTTCATCCCAAGACCCTCAAGTGTCTCTATATGAAATTTCATCACAATCGATACAGCGGTTTGGCCGTGATGACGTCACAGACAGACGCTTTATAATATCAGTATGGATTTTATTCCACTTAGACACATAACAAACACACGTGCTCATCACACAAATGATAGTCCTGGGCGGGAATCGAACTGGCGACCTCCGGCTTTGCAGTCTCGGTTTCTAAGCACTCGACCACAAGGGCAGTTAGGCAAAAATTCAGTGTTAGTTTGTTAGTATGAAAATAAAAAGGTTTACGCGTGTCCGGCAGCTCAGTGACTTGGACATACAAGGGCTGTGTCACATCCTTGTCTGAAACACTATTGAAACGACTGAAGACATCAGTTATTTTGGGCAGCCGGTCATCTTCAACATCCCTGCAGGTCATTCGTCTGTATCTGACCTGTTCGGATCTGATCTTTTTGTGGTAGTACATGGAGATTTCAGCTTCCCGTACACTCTCTTTGAACGTTTCAGATATTGCGGTGGATGTAAGACTCTCTCTGTTCGTCGAATCAACGTAACTGGATGCGCCGAGGGAAGTTTGTAGATAGTTATTGTTCGTGTGTTCGCGGCAATCGTTCAAGCTGACTTCGACGGAGTTTAGTAAATCCTGTATGTTTAACTCGTTGCGGTTCTGCAATGCCACTTTGGCCGTTTCGATGATGTTCCGTTTCTTCACCAACGCGTTGATTGTCGAGAGTCTGCCATCGGTGTGGCGCAGTTTGAGCTCTTGTATATGATCAAAGTGTTGGTTCTGTACCTCGTGCGGTATGATAGGATAGATGCCGCTAACAGTTCTCTGACGTTTCGGCAGCGAGGCTGCAATGCCCTGGAAAATAAAAAACAACTTTATCAACCTATTGTATTGATAACACAATTTTATATTTTTTGTATCTTCAACCCTTTCATTAACCCACCGCTGGGCCGTGTCTCCTCTCATAGTGAGCGGAATTAAGGCCATAGTCCACCACGCTGACTTAACACACCTAAGAAAATATTATATACATTATAACATCTCTAAAGTGTGCCAGTTTCCTCACGATGTTTTCCTACATCGTTATAGCGAGTGATATTCAAATTGTCATTCCAAAACGCACTTAATAAGTCAGAGTTGCGTGCCAGGACCGAACCCAGACCCCTGGAGTGGGATGCTGAATTTCAAACCACTAGGCCATCACTGCTTACTAGAATAACACAATAGCATAGCGCTAAAGCTTTTATTGTGCACCGAATTAGATTTTAAAGAAAAAAAACTAACATGTCAACTAATAGTAACTATTGTCGAGGGTTCAACCTAGATCTATTTTTGGATAAGTTTAGCTAATCTATTTGGATGTAGACAAATTCTTATATCAACAAAATATAAATTACACAATAGGTCATAAAAATACACAAAGCCACCGAAGAGGTTGGACTCAGTATTGCCGCAACTAGATTTCAATTCTACCCGACAAGATATATATCATGGCTAATTTAATATTAAAAAAACATCTCACCCGATGATTGGCTATTACTAAACGCTTCTGATTCTCATTCCTCATGGTCAAACAAGAGTTTCCACTCAATATACTAGGCCTGTGTCTCCGTTCCACGCAGTTAGAAGGGACGTTGAAGCTAGAGAGTCTTCCTCCTTGGTTCACTATGTTTACGGTCGCTCTCTTAGGACTGTATAGTTCGTTTCTAGGTTTAAACATATCCGGTTGGTCGTTGCATAAGTTTACGGTTCCATACGACTTGGCTAATGTTTTATGGTTAAAACTGCGTAGTACCCTATCACTGTTGCTGATAGATCTCGTAGCTAGCTTCGAGTTGGAGAATATGGTGTGACGTGAGTTGCATTTAATGAATGTGTTATTGTATTCCGGACTGTATCTGAGAACAGCATGGATCGGTCGTTTCGGTGTGCGTGTGATCGGTGGGGATTGACACACGCTGGACGATGATATTTCTCTGTTCTGAAAATTAAGTTTACAATGCAATTAGTTATTTGGAAATAATCTGTTTTTTGTTTTAGTGTTTGACACCTCTCATAGCGAAGTGTAACAGTTTATAGATAAACAAAGTTATTTTATATCTTTATCTAATTCTTGACTGTATAACAGTGGCTTCTACTTAGAATAAGAAGAGTTAGCATCATATTCTACAAAACCATCTATATATCTCGGCTATCATTGTACAGACTTAATGTCTGAAAAATTTATGTTATAGTCCTGTTTACTTCAAAGTTATATATTGAAAAGAGTATCCATTTAGTAAAATAACTCTAGCATATAGTTGTAATTAATTAATCTATTTTTCTTGCGACTGGGAGGTAAAATGAGAAATTTTCGGAAAATACCTGCAAATTTTTCTTACGATTCTTCTTTCTAGACTGTGCTTGTTGTTGCCGCTCCAACTTAACTTGCTGTATGATACTGTTCACTTCATCTTCTGTTTTGAATTTTTTTGCATGTATCAAATGTATCAGGTGTACCTTCTGTAAAGCAAATAAATAACAACGATGACATTGCACATTAATCAAGATAGAACAAATATTTATGGTCATCATAGAAACATTTATTGCTCCACTGTTGGTCAACCGGTCTACCCTCAGTGTGAGAGGTCTAGGACCTAGTTAACCCCCCAGCCAAGTGGAGATTGGCAGACTTCACACACCTCAGAAGCATTATACATTTCTATAACATCTCTAAAGCGAGTAGGTTTCCTCACAAAGGTTTCTTTCATAGCTGTAGTGGGTGATATTTAATTTTTAAGTTTAAAACCCACTTAACACATCAGAGGTGCGTGCCAGGATTTAACCCAAACCCCTGGAGTGAGAGGCTGTATTTCAAACTACAGGCTATCATTGCTTAAAAAAATATAAACATTGTGGATGGAATATTTGCATTGGATGAGCCACTCAAATTTAAAATAACCGGTAACACTAATATGCTTAACTTGGATACAAGTAATAGGTATAGTCCGCATGCCCTTGAGTCACTTTTAGGTGACAAGATTCCAAACAGGTTTAATATTTGTTATCTTAATGTTTAATATACATTCATAATAATGGAAATATCTGAAGAAATTCTGCAACTAATGAAAATGGATAGATAGCACTAAGGTACTTTAAGTTTTGATTGCAGTATTGGTAGCAGCAGTAGTCACAAGTGGCAGGTGGACAATGGACATCTGCCATCAAGCTTCCATCAATATTTCAGCCCAATGATGCACACTGCTGGATGTAGGCCTCGCCCAAATATCGCCATAAATAATAGAAACCTAGCTCTAGTCGATGAGTATCCCTTAGTAACAAGACTGCAGGAATGGAATATTAGTCAAGTTAGTACTTGTACCTACTAATAAGTAAGTTAGCATTTGTTAGTATCCGAACTATGAGAGATCGATCACAGATGCGTTACTACTCTTGAGCACCGAGATGGTTGTTTAGTATACACGTAGACCGGCATCCAGACCCTTCACTCCGAAACCCGGATGGTTTTCAAAACTGCTTCTCGGCAGAAATAGGAGGAGGAATATTTTCTCGGCCGAACCGCATACAGGCTCTACTTCCTCTCAAAATTGATACAAAATCTTATTGCGAGAACAGTTTAAAACAAAATTATCACAGTATTAACAGCAATCATTGAATGGTGTACCTTTACGTTGGATGGTAAACTCAAAGATTTTGCTACTTGCTGCAAATATCTATAAGTTCTTCTCTCTAGATCAATCACAGAGAAATTCAGACCTTCCATATTCATTACTTTTTTGAATAGAATTCGAATAGAATCGTGCTACACGTGCTTGCCGATGATAATTTTAATAGAAATAAAATAGGTCATAATAGAAACAATTGTACTAGTGTACCCTCTCAAATATTTAAAACAATACAATGTTTACAAATAGTTGGCCTAATGGCAAGTTTACTGCATATTAATATTAGTAGAATATAAAATAATGTTATTTCCGAAAAAAAAAGTTCATAATTTATTCTTTCATTCATATATTTACCTAGATACTACTTGATCATCGTCAATCTCCATTCATAAATTCTATTTGAAACTTTTAAATTTGAAGTACGAATATTTTTTAAAGTGTAGCGTTTAGTTTATGCAAAATTTATTTTTATGGCCTTGGAAAATAATACAATTGAATGCTATTTTATTGCAATAAACATTATAAGAATTTCGAGAGTACATTTAAATTTAAATTATAGTTCACATCCGTACAGTTTCTGACAATCTCTGAATTAGTTTAACACACCAATAACAGATGTCACTAAAACCTTATCAAATGAAACTATAATGCTGTTTCTTATGTATAACATATTAGTATATTGAATAAAGATTAATCATTTAAAACATTTTTCCTACTTTCATTGCTAATACCATGATAATATATGGATACGTTGGCTCTGCATTGAAATTGCAGTAAGTTGTATACCGCCATGATCTAAGTTCTGCAAAAAATTATTAACAATAACATTTAAATAAATTTAATTAGCAAACAATAATACGAGAAAATTATTTAAATTAAGTATGTAATTCTTACTTATAACTATTAAATAAATAAATAAATTACTTTTTTAAATCCTATCGTTTCCTTTGTAAACATTTAAATAATTAGACTGGTAATAAAATTAAGGTAAGAAAAACAACAATTTTTATGGTAATATTTACTTCGTTTATACAAATTATACCTACTCATAATTTGTTCAAATACGGTAGTGTTATTTTGGAAGCACTAGTCGGTTGCGTTTCCATTATTCTTCTAAAAGGATGCACTGGATTTGTACTGAAAGAGAAATAAGGGATTTGAAAAGGGTTTCATTAAAATGTGTTTATGTCGTCAATTTTTGTGAGCTGTTAAAAAGTTATTTATATAAAGGACTAGATGTAGTGTCTCACTCATCCAACTATCGTAGCCTATATCTGTCCCTGTCGTACGACGACTTCGCTCGGAATATTCGAAATTCAAATAGCTGGAGTGTATTTATTATATCTAATGGTCTAATTTTCGTTCATTTCATTTTTGTATTAGGTTAATTTAAGGATATTTTTTACCTGATGCGTGAATTGTTGACTTTATTTTCCATTGCCTCTTTGAACATAATGGCTTTTTTCGTGAACGGCCTCTGTTTACTTTCGATACTGTTTAATTCTGCTTCCTGTAACAAAGGTGTACATTACGTTATTTTGAATTTAAATGACTTTTTGGTGGGCGAAAAATGTAACACTGTTTTATTCGACTCTCTTAAAAAAACTGTATTACGATTCTTAGGTATTTGAAGTTGAAAATCATACCAATACTTTCTGATTCTCTCTAATCTGTCTAGTTAATGTGCTTCTATATTCAATCTGACGCCTAATTTCTTCATTCGCACTATCCAAGTTTCTTCTTAGTTCGGCATATGCTGTCTCCTTTACACGTTCCATTCTTTTATATCTTTCATGTCTTTCTTCTTCGATTTCTTGTCTTCTCTGTTCTATATGTCTTTTGTATTCTTGAGCTGCATTCTGGAATAAATTTTTTAAAACTTTTTGACAAATTTATTGACAAATTAAATTTGACACTTTTTGACAAGCCGTTACGTTTAAATACTTTGATATAATCGACACTTTGATACCTTTTTATTTTCCAACCTCTGAAGTTCTGCGCTTTTTATCTTTTCTTGCGTCTCTTTTTGTCCGCGCTGTTGCCATTCGGAGATGAAGTTATCTGTTTCTTGAGTAAATTTTTCTGCTATTCTTCTTTCCCTGTTGAAATGGTCTACAAATACTCGTTCCTCTAGTCGAAGCGCTTGCTGAAATGGTGGTTAAAAATAATATACATGGACCTATGAATTCATTGCATTATAAAAGTTACAAAAAAAATTAATCACTAATCGAAAAGTGTTTTAAATTTTCCGATCACTTTACTCTTTAACGCATCCAAATTAGTGCTCAAAAATATCTCACAATTTGATTTTTCATCTGCTGTTCTTCTCTTCTTAGTTCCTCCATCGCAACTCTTATTGCCTTATTGTCCAGTTCCCTTTCTTGCTTCTTTTCGTTTCTAATCCTTGACAGTTTCATCGCGTGACCTTCAATGAAGTTAGTCCTGTTTTGCTCTTGTTGCTCCTTCTTTTTCCTAATAGCTAAAATTATTTTAAGCTCTTAATTTGAAAGCATAAAATGAAACATAATACAGATTAATCTGCTGTATAAATATTACGAATATCACACGCTATAACGACGAAAGAAAACATCGCGAGGAAACCCGCACGGTTAAGAGTGTTCCATAATGTAATCTAAAACGTTCAAAGCCCTTCAACGAGCACTTAACCAGCGCTCTACTTTGGCTTTTCATTGTGAAAAGCAAGCAGTTTCTAATGTTGCCTTTATTTAAATCATTGTGTCCTCTACAATACATCTAAATTATCATTTCTATTATTCATGTATTGAATGGTGATGATATATGGGTTTTACGACTTTTCAATACCTATAACTAGATAAAGTTGCTATCGTTGTAACTTAATTGCGAAATCGTTAACTAAACGTTGTAAAACAATTCACAAATAACAAAGCGCTTCAAAATTTTTATACCTTCAAAATAATCTTCTTCCATTTTCTTCTTCATTCTCTCCAGTCTTCTATTTTCTAGCTCCCTATCATACTTTATCGTTTCTCTTCTCTTCTTGTTGGCGCTAGCTATTTGTTCGTCGTAGAACAACCTGCGTTCAACCATCTCTCGTTTCAATCTTTCTGCTTCTTGACGCTCGTATTCTTCCTGGAAATTAAATGATTTATGGATATGCTAAGAAAAGTAAATGTTGTTCAGTTTTGCCACCTTGTTTTTTACGAACAGTAATTTGATATGGTATATATTGAGCAATCAAGCAAACCTTCATATTCACGGTATCTAAAAGAACTTCATGCCACATTTCTTCCATTAGTTTTTCTTGTTCGTCTATCATTTTCTTTTCTTGCATTTGCATTTTTTGCATTTCTTTTAATTGCATTTCGTCCAGTTTGGTGCATTGCATACCTTTTGCTCTGTAAATTGTAATTAAATATAGTTTTCTTTAAGATGTTATAAAAATATGTATGTAATATATATTCATGTATTATTTACCGGTGCTTTATAGTTATTTATGCTCGTTACATTTATTACAATATATTGTAATTCTAATTTAAATATAATTTAAATATTTAATAAAGTCTAATTTAAATTTTAAATTAATTAATGTATACTCTATTAAACTAGATTATACGCAAATATGTTATTAGGCAAGGTATTATGGACTATTCTGATGAATAAATGTTTATATATCTATTAACTGATAAATAAAATAAAACAAACTAATCCTAGTAGCATTTTGTGTTGCATTATTAATATATGTCTCTCTGATCACATAAGGTCAGGGTGCTTACATGTTATTTCTAACACAAAATTGTTAAAGATTGCTTACATCTTCTCTCTCTCAAGAGCCATTTCACACTGAACAATCTTTTCTCTTTCAATTTCTTCTTCGTATTTCTTTAATCTGTTATGTCTGTCTACACAAAAACCGCATTCTTTCATCGCTTGTTTCGTAAATAACTCTTGCATTAATTCTTCTTCTTCTGCGTTTAGCAAGAGCCGTAACCGCTCTCTTCTTTGTCAGAGTCTTCTGTCTTCGTTGTCCAGCTTTTCTCGTACCTTCTCCCCCACTCGGTTGACTATAGCTCTGAATTTGTAAATGAATTTGGAATTAAGAAAGGTTCCTATATACTTCCAATGTTTAATTGATTGTTTTGAATGTTCTGATAATATTTTTTCTGTTTGATTGTCATTAGTCATTTGATTTGTTTGATTGTTATCTATAACGGATTGTATCATTGTTGAATTTACTTACTTAAGTAAAAACTTTGTTTACTTTCTTTGTGTACATATAGTTTATTGATAAATTTATATGTTGATAAATAAATATTTGCAACTATTATTATTATTTTTATTATCTGACCATCAAACGAGAGAGCTGTCAAACGCTTGACTATTAATTATAAAAAAATGGCTCACTTCTGTAAATGCACGGAGTCATACTCAACAATATCAGCAACTTTTTTCATTTCTTCCACGTTTACCAGAGATTCCATGTCGCGTTGTTGGCGAACCTGAAAGCGGTGTGAATTTGTAATTTGTTTTTGATAAAGAGAGTAGCAAAGGAGCAATCTGCAAGTGGCCGCTGCGGCGTGTGGACACTTGTAACCAAGATCTCATAGGACTACAAGCGTGGGTATGTTTTTGTGAATTTATACATAATGAAAATACAATACGAAAAGTACCACAATCAAATAGTATGTATGAATTACATACAAGCGGTAGGAGACTCCTTTTTACTGGAATCTCAAAACAAGTCATTAATTATATCCTTGACGAACTATGTCCCACGGTGTTACCCAGGTAAATCCCGATCCTGTGGGAATTTCGGGATAAAAAGTAGCCCATATGTTGTCCTATTAACCTCCTCTATCTTCCAGTGAAAGTCCTATTAATATCGGTTCAGTCGTTCTCGAGATTAGCGCAGACATAAAGACAGACACACAATTTTATTTTAAAGTTTTGTTGCGTGTTAGTATCGCGTAAATAACTATAAACACTTGAGAGAACACAGTTATTTTGAAATCACAGACAGACACTTTAATTTTTTATATGTATAGATTATGTACGATTGCTTGAAATCGAGGAATCTCCCTCACCCTCCAAAACTGAGCTGGGTGTCCAAAGTAGACACCCTGATTAACTTTCAATTTAGCCAGAACCATTATTTCGATGTTTAAACAAGAAATATTTTGTAAGCCTAGCCCACTTAGTTGTTTCAGTCGTGAAGGCTGTATCGATCCATCATCGTCCTACTGTTGCTGTGGTTACCGTGGCGTTAATAGCAACACGGATACATAGGAATACAAAACAAATTAATAAGAGAACTTAGCCATAGATACAAAAACATACTTTATGTAGCAGCGTAATTACAAACTTTCTTGAGATGGAAGTGACTTTTAAGCGTGAGGCGATTATAAAATCTATGTATTGTGACTTGTAATGGTTTCTTTACTTGTTTAACCTCTATTGCACTCTAATAATAGGGGGGAAAAGGCAAACTTTACCCTTACCGGCATTCTTCTTCAATCATGATATATAAATAAATAACGCCATAATCATAATTTCGATTAAAAAAAACCTTATTCTATTATTATGAAGTCGCGAGCAAAGCTAGTAACAATATAATATCATCTTGGGTCTCACACCTGATCCCAAACTAGACAGAGTCTGTACTATGTTGATCGAACGGCTGATAAACGAAATGTACATACAATATGATGCTCATATAGATATTTTTATTACACCCAGACACAGAACAAACACATGTGCTCATCACACAAACGTTTGTCTTAGGTAGGGGATCGAACCCACGACTTCCAGTTACCAGTCAGGGTTTTAACCACACCACCAAGAGGCCAGTGGAAGTAAAAAAAAATTATGTAAGCCATGAATGGAATTCCGCAGTAATAATAATTACTTATTAACTTTTTGTTGCTTTATAAAACGAAAGTGATATTTTCCCAGATTTTTTTCATTTCTTAATTTTCATATTTTATATGTTTAAAAAGTGTTTATTGCGAAAACGGCCCAAACGGCTGTGGCTTGCGCGCGACCTAGCACCCGATTTCGAGTCAATTTTAACCTCTCTGGAAAAACTATAAATATTGGTCCTACAGTTCCGGAAGCTAGATCTTTTTTCAGGAAAGTTCCTCCTCTGTTTGCATCTTTTACAGATTTCAAAAATCCCAATTAGGTTTTGAGAGATTTGTAAAGGACCAAACGCATTTTTTTTTGCAATTTTTTTTCCGAAAGTCATTTTGTCCGAAAGTCAGGTCTATTTTCAAAAACTCTATAGACGCTATTCCGAATCGAATGACACCTTAACCATATTTTTTCGACACTGTTGAAAAAAGTTCGGAAAAAAAGCTCTTCTTGACTAGACTATAATATGGTTAGTTAACCACAAATATACAGTTGTATATCTTCGCAACAAGAGGAGGCTGTGGAGCAACATATAGGCTCCATTTTATCCTAGAATTCCCTCGGGGTTGTAATTTACGCAGGAAAAGCTTTGAGACGCACTGATTTCCACGCGGGCGAAGCCGCGGGCAAAGCTAGTATAAAATAAAGTACAAATGTAGTAGTACATATGTAGAAATATTGCATTTACTTATACGATCATGTATATAAAACCAGTTTTATAACTAAAATTTAAATATCATTCGCTATAACGGTGAAGGAAAAACATCGTGATAAAACCTGCACCACCTTAGAGATGTTATGAAGTATATAATATTTTCTGAGGTGTGTGAAGTCTACCAATACGCACTGGGCTAGCATGGTATGCTGTGATCGAAAACCACCTCACTGTAAAAGGCGATCCGTATGCAAAAAATGCAAAAATTGTCAAAATAGATCTGAAAAATCAATTCATTAAATTCATTGTTTTCCCCCTCTGTTGCGAACTGATTTCGGATCAGAGCATCGTTCTTAACTTTTTGCTTTTATTCTGCCCTATTAGCGTTTGTCTTAGCGTTGGCGTCTTAGTATTAATATCGTATTTCACTTTCCCTACTTGTAAAGGGACGCCCCCTATTTCTACCACTCGTTCTACTACCACACATTGTAGATATATT